>CM061751.1:174957031-175153767 GCA_030979885.1 Lolium multiflorum | reverse complement strand
ATCCCTCAAACAAGAGAGGGGGAAATGAAGAACGCTTCGGTGAGGATGTAGATCGGTGTCTTCTCCCTTGAATCTCCAAAGATCAAGAGCTTTGGTTGGGGGAGGAAGGAGATCTTGCAAATCTTGTGTTCTTGAGATGGTGGCTCTAATGGTGGTGAAGCTTGGCAGATTTTCTTGCAATGATTGAGCAACTTGTCCCTTTGGAGAAAGAGCTATTTATATGGGTGGAGCTTTCGAATCGACCGTTGAGGGCCAATTCCACTTGCCGGAAGTTCGAGCCAGGACGGCGGAGAGTTCGCTGCCGGAGAGTACGAAGCCACTCGGGCAGAAGCACCGCCCGCCCCATAAAATACCTGCAAAGTAAAAGAAGGGCAAGGGCGGAACTTCCGGTGGCCGAAAGTTCCGGCCAAGTTCCGGCCAAGTTCGGGCCAACTTCTGGACTATACTGAGCCACAAACACGGAATTCGGAACTTGCCGGAAGTTGGGCGGAAGTTCCGCTAGCCGGAACTTCCGGCCAGCCTGAACTCAGTCTGAAAGAAAACCGAAACACGAACGTCGGCGAAGCTTTCTGCTGAAAAAGTCGGTGGAACTTCCGCAGTTAGCGCTACGCCGGATCTGAGAAAACTGCGGAACTTGAACGACTAAACCAATACACCGATCCAACATAATTTTTGATGGCTTGTACCTGTCTACATCAACACATAAAAATATACATCATGTTGACGTCAAACACACAAAACCCAAAGGGCGGAATGTTCTTTCAATCTCCCCTTTTTGGTGTTTGATGACAACACAAGTATTTGCAAGGAATAGATAATGTAAACAACAATGTGAGAGATATAGAGGAGCTCCCCCTAGATATGAGCAATGGTACATAAGAAGCTCCCCCTATATCTTGCATCCATCTTCCAAGGGTTAGCAATACAACATAGTGATAAGCATATGGATAATAAGATCATGCACACATAGATAACCAAGGAAGACTCACATACGGAGTTTACCATACACAAATAAGGTTCCAAGCACATAGATAGAGTTTACAAACCAAATAGCTAAGACATAGTTCGACACCATAAAGATAACTAGAATCACAAGCAATAAAAACGAAAGCCAACATGAGCTTGTGACTCCCCCATGCAAATACCCACCGAAGAGCAACCTAACAAGGTCTCACTCTCCCCCTTTGGCACCAAAGCACCAAAAAGGAAAAGGAGAATCTAAGGGTCGGCGTTAGCCCATCCGGGAGGGAGGTTCGATGAAGCGCCGGGGTAGGGAGGAGTGTGAGGAGGAGACTCGATCTCAAGGCCATCCGGAGGAAGAGGGACACCATAACGAGAGACCCACTCAGCTTCCGGAGTGACATCCTCCTCGGATCCGGGGGGAGACACTTCCACCTCAAGTGCCCTCATGATGCTCTTCTGACGAACCCTTGACTTCTTGGCTTCAACATGCTGCTCATACTGACGTTGGTTGACTGCAGAGGTGAGGCAAAAGATCTCTCATGCGGCGAGCAAGCTTAGAAGCCCAGCTTGGTGGCTTCTCATCCATGGGATTAACATCTTCAAGAGGAGAGTTGTGGCGCTTGGCCCTCAATGACTTCACTTCATGGGATGTGAGAGTGAGTGGAATGGATTAACGAGTCTAGCATTGCAAGTATCCATCCAAGTGTCCTCAATGAGCTTCGTAATGTACGGAGCAAACGGGGAAGCTTCTTCTCCATCACACATGACCACGTCTCATGATAATGATGTAGTCCATCACATCAATCTTCTCACCGGTGCCCTTCTTAGCAAAGGAGTTCATAAAGATCCACTTCATAAAGATGTAGCTCATCAAGGTTGCCACCCTTTGGTCCAATGGTTTCCCGGTAGACTCTAAGCATAATATCCCAAGTGGGGAGAAGATCCGCACTCTTGCCCGGAACACCCCAACCGGAGATGTAGAGGTGCTCCAAGACTTCCCTTGTTTGAGCCCATGAGCTATCATGGCACCTCCAACCATTTGCATTAACACCCGGGTAGCGAGGGTATCCAAGGGCGGCTCCAAACTTTGCCAAGTTAGACTCAAGGAGCCTCTCATGAGTCATCCACCGAAATGTTCTTGCTTCATCTTGCTCAAAGTGGACGGTGGCATAGAACTGTTGAATCAACCCAACATCATAGTCCTTGTTGAGCTCCATAATGGGATAGAGCCCAAACTCTCCACACATAGTATTTCTTCAAAGTACTTGTTAGCGGCCATCTTCCCGGTGTCAATAGCATGTTGAGGGGCTACCCCCTTCTTGAATGGAATGTAGATCTCATAGAATATCTCCTCTTGGGACTTGTTGTGGAACCGCTTATCCCCAACCCTATTGTTCCGAGGGGTGAGGTAAGGGTTCATGTCACGGAGCTCCTTGTACTCATTATATTGCATGCTCTTCACGGATATATGTATGTTCTTCCCACGAACAGCCGGTGACTTGAGCCTCTGAGCAGCTGCAGCTTGCTGGCGAGCGGTGAGCTTGGATGGTCGGGTTTGCTCGAGTTCTTCCTCAACCTCATCCACATGATCCTTGCCTCTCTTCTTGGAACCACCTGATAACGGAATCAAAATGATAGGAATGATGAAAGAGAACACATAAGCAAGGAGGCCAAACACCAGAGCATGGCAGGATATCGGGTAACCAGAAAAAATCGCCAGGCCGGAAGTTCCGGTGAGAACCGGCGGAAGTTCCGCCCCGGGAAGTTCCGGCGTGAAGGGCCGGAACTTCCGGCTGTTCGAAAATAGCGGCAGTTTCTCACCAGATCTGAGGCAATGGCTTAGAGAACCGCATTACCACGACATCCTATGCACGATCTAGTAGAGGAAAGGCATCTAGAGAGTTTCTACCATAGCTTTGCCTAGAGTATGCCCTATAGTTCATCTAGTGAGGTCTACCCACACATAGAGAGGGAGAGGGCACAAACCGGGGGAGCCATGGAGGAGAAGAGGGAGAGGATGCCGATCCACGGAGACGATCCGGCGGGGCGCCGGAGGAGAGAGATCCGGCCGGAGGAGCAGCAGCCGTCACAGGGGAGGAGCACCACCAAATAGATCTTGGAAAGGGGAAAAGTGAGGAAGATGGAACTGCTCACCCGTTCGGCCCAGTTATATAGTGGCACTAAGTTCCGCTCGTTGGAGCCGGAACTTCCGGTCTCTCAGGAACCACCCAGTTGGACACGAACAGGGCTGAACTGGCGAAAAAGATGCCGGCCGGAAGTACCGGTCGGAACGACCGAACTTCCGGTGGAGCAGGAAACTGTGCCCAAAAATAGGATTTTGACACGAACAAGGTGCACTAGGAGAAGATGAAGGATATGTCTTAGATGAGATAGGCTTAGGACAGATACGCCAAACTGTGAGATGGTACATGATCACTCATTTTTGCAAATAAATCAAATGAAGGCCAAAAATGAGTGATTTCCCATAAACAAGGAGATGTCAATAAAATCCAATGAAGATCCAAACAACTCCAACTCTTCACGAAGAAGAGTGCGGTGGCCTAGGCCACCATATATGAGTGTTATGATATGGCACCGCGAAGATATATCTTGGGTCCAAACCAATACTCATCATTTAAGCTCACATATCAACATATGATATAACGAGAATGAAATCTTTAATGTTGGCATTATGGGGGGAGGGATAGCTCAATAATTTAAACCGCACTCCCCCTATCTCCATGCCCACATCTAAACCAAATAAAGTTTTGAGACGAAGGTGTGTTTGCAAGATGGTCAAGCTATACTCCTTGAATCAATGATATTTAGCTCATTCCTCAAATAAGTGAACCTTGCTTCATCAAGAGGCTTCGTGAATATATCGGCAAGTTGATCTTTGGTAGGAACATAGATGAGCTCAATATCACCACGGGCAACATGATCCCTAATGAAATGATTCCGGATCTCAATATGCTTCGTTCTTGAATGTTGCACCGGATTATAGGCAATCTTGATAGCACTTTCATTGTCACATAATAGAGGCACTTTGTCACAAATGACACCGTATTCCTTTAAAGTTTGCCTCATCCATAACAATTGAGTGCATCCACTTGCGGCGGCAACATATTCGGCTTCGGCGGTGGAGAGAGATATACAATTTTGCTTCTTAGATGACCAACACACCAAAGACCTACCAAGAAATTGGCAAGCCCCGGAGGTTGATTTCCTATCATCCTTGTCTCCCGCCCAATCCGCATCGGTGTACCCATTGAGAATAAAACTTGAGCCTTTGGGGTACCAAATACCATATCTTGGGGTATCAACCAAATATCGAAAGATTCTTTTGAGAGCTATCATGTGGCTCTCCTTAGGAGAAGCTTGATACCTTGCACACACACCAACACTCAACACTATGTCCGGTCTAGATGCACAAAGGTAAAGCAAGGATCCAATCATGGAGCGATATACCTTTTGATCCACCTCTTTACCATTGGGATCAAGTGCAAGATGACATTTGGTAACCATAGGAGTGGCAACACCTTTCATCTCGGTCATCTTGAACCTCTTGAGCATGTCTTGGAGATATTTTGCTTGGTTGATGAAGGTTCCTCCTCTCAATTGCTTGATCTCAAAACCAAGGAAGAACTTCATCTCTCCCATCATAGACATCTCAAACCTATCGGTCATAAGCTTTGAGAATTCATCATTGAAAGCTTTGTTAGTAGAGCCAAAGATAATATCATCAACATATAATTGGCAAATGAAAAGCTCCCCATTGACCCTCTTAGTAAAAAGAGTGGGATCGATTAGCCCAACATCAAACCCACGGTCTACCAATAATTCCTTAAGGTGCTCATACCAAGCTCTAGGAGCTTGTTTGAGACCATAAAGAGCTTTATCGAGCTTGTAGACATGGTTAGGGAAGTTGAGATCCTCGAACCCCGGGGGTTGCTTAACATAAACCTCTTCATGTATAGGACCATTAAGAAATGCACTTTTCACATCCATTTGTTGTAACTTGAAGTTATGATGCGATGCATAAGCAAGAAGGATACGGATGGACTCAAGACGAGCCACGGGAGCATAGGTTTCTCCAAAGTCAATTCCCTCAACTTGAGAGAACCCTTGAGCCACCAATCTTGCCTTGTTCCTCACAACATTTCCAAACTCATCTTGCTTGTTCTTGAATATCCATTTAGTGCCAATAACATTGCGGCACCTCCTTTGGCTTCTCTACTAATGTCCACACTTTGTTGCGCTTGAAGTTGTTGAGTTCTTCGTGCATAGCTTCCAACCAATCCGAATCTTCAAGGGCTTCAAATACTTTCTTGGGTTCCACTAAGGAGATATAAGCATGATGGTTGCTAAAATTAGCCAATTGCCTTCTTGTGGAAACCTTTGCCCTTATATCACCAAGAACCTTATCATGAGTGTGATCACGAAGCTCAAGGTTCCTTTCTCTTCTTGCTAGACGACGGGCCTCGATCTCCTCCTTGGTTCTTCTTGGCCTTGGAGGTATCACTTGATCAACTTGATCTTTTGGGTCCCCGTCTTGACCTTCAACTTGAGCAACTACAATCTCTTGTGAGTGCTCAACATCATGTGCTTGATCTTGGACATCATTTGGTGCGGAGCAAATATCAAATGGATACTCGTCGGAACCATCATGAATTCTTGGTTGATCATGACCTTGATCTTGTCCTTGATCTTGTCCTTGATCTTGCACACTAGAGGGAGGGTTTTGTTCTTGTTCTTGGGTTGGTGCATCATTTGCTTCACTTGATGGGGTTTGTTGATGTTGAGAAGATGAGGGCTCCACCGTGGTAGAGCATAGTCCTTCCCGAGACGCCACACCGTGTCCCTCAATGGGGCGGAAAATCCCACACCCATTCTTACTATGGCATCTTGAGGTATTTCATCACCTGCACAAACATCAACTTGCCCCACTTGGGAGCCATCATTTTCTTCGAACTTCACACTACAAGATTCAATGATAATCCCGGAGGATACATCAAAGATTCTATAAGTGTGAGATTCGGCACCGTAACCAACAAATATACCCTCCAAAGCTTTAGGAGCAAATTTAGACAAACGAACCCCTTTGATTTTGTAGAAACACTTACACCCGAACACCTTGAAGTATGAGATATTAGGCTTGTTCCCGGTGAGTATTTCATATGGAGTCTTGTTCAAGCCCTTGCGGAGATAGAGCCGGTTGGAGGAGTGACAAGCGGTGGAGATGGCTTCGGCCCAAAAGTTATAGCGGGATTTATACTCCGCCATCATAGACCTTGCCATATCCATAAGAGTCCGGTTCTTCCTCTCCGCAACACCATTTTGTTGAGGGGTGTAAGCAGCGGAATATTGATGACGAATCCCCTCATCACTAAGAAAATCATTGAGTGTGTAGTTCTTGAACTCGGAGCCGTTGTCACTTCTTATTGCCATAATGAGGAGGTTGTGTTGGCGTTGCACCTCGGTAGCAAAGTCAATGAATATTTGTTGAGTCTCATCTTTCGTCTTGAGAAAGTAGACCCAAGTGTATCTTGAGTAGTCATCGACAATCACCAAGCAATGTTTCTTCGCACCAAGACTTGCATGAGTAATGGGACCAAAGAGATCCACATGAAGGAGCTCCAAGATCCTCTTGGAAGAGATGATGGTCTTGCTTGGATGCGGAGAGTCATGCATTTTGCCTTCAACACAAGCCCTACAAACACGATCTTTGGCAAAAGAACATTTTCCATTAGTCCCACAATATGGTTCCCCTTGTGAAGACTTTGCAAAGTTCTCATGTTGACATGGGCTAGGCGGCGATGCCACAACCAACCCACGTCCGCCTTTCCGAATAGGCACATCGCACTTGACGTGGTGGTCCCCGAAAAGTCCACCACATACAAGTTGTGTTCGCGATACCCAACGAATGCGACTTTTAGAGTCTTGCTCCACAAGAGGACCACAATATCATTATCAATAAAGACGGCGAAACCCATCTTGCCAAGGGCGGAAACGGAAAGCAAATTGTAACCAAGGGTTTTGACAAGCATGACATCCACAAGAGTAATGTTGTGTGCAACCACAACCTTGCCAAAACCCAATACCTCGGATGTAGAATTATCGCCAAAGGAGATGGTGATATCATTTATGTTAGGCCTCAACTCCTTGACGAGGTTCTTGCCGCTGGTCATATGACTTGTACATCCACTATCAAGTACCCATTTTGAACCTCCGGCGGCATAGTCCTACATGAGATCAATTCTTGGATTTAGGTACCCATTTTTCAATGGGTCCTCTTTTGTTAGCAACAAGGGTCTTTGGAACCCAAATAGACCAAGCAACATAACCATCATATGGACCAACATATTTAGCATAAACATCACCATAATAATCTTTAAAGAGAACATAGTGAGGGTTATCTATTCCCGCACCATCATCATTAATGGTGTTGCCCTTTCGGGTTCACCATTAGCTTTCTCATGTGCGGGCTTGGTCTTTTTCTTGTTTGCCTTTTTAGCCTTGGTATTAAAACCAAGTCCCTCCTTCCCATTGTTTGACCTTTGCTTACTCAAAAGATCATCCAAGGAAAGTTTACTTTGGGGAGAGGAGGTCCTAGCAAGTTCATCTTTCAACCTAGCATTTTCCTCAATTATATTTGCATGATCACATGAAGGAGTAGAGGTACTAGGTATGTCATATGAAGCAAGCCTAATTTGAAGTTGCTCATAAGACTCGGAGAGGAGAGAGTATTCACTCTTCAAGGCTTTGTGAGCCTTGTCTAGTTCATCTAGATCCTTCACAAGTTTCTCATGATCAACACCAAATTTGGCCTTTTCCTTTATAAGCACTTTAGTCTTAGCTCTAGCAAGATCTCTAGCTTTAGTGAGCTTGTTAATTTTATCTTGAGGCTCTTCAAGAGTTTCTAGCCTCTCCTCAAGAGAAGCTATAGTTTCTTGACTTTCCTCAAGAGCATTTTTAAGGGCATGGATTTCAAGAGAGTCTTCTCTCTCTATTTGACCCTTTTTCTCAAGCATATCACTTTGTTGAGCTATACGAACCATGAGGCTTGAAACATGCTTCTTAGTGTTACCTTGTAGGTTACTAATGAACTCATCAAACTCTAGCATCTCTTGTTTCACTTTTAGACTAGCGGGGTCAACCCCTAGATCATTAGCAATGTTAGGCATAGAGGGGTTAGGAGATGATACCTCGGAAGATTTAGCCATAAGGCAACTTTCTTCCTCCACATGAATGACCTCATTGGGGGATTCACTTGGTGATGAAGAGTTAGTGGAGAGGGAGGCAAGAGCGACCAATCCATTAGAGGTTGCATCTTCTTCATCATCAACATCATCATCTCCGGAGGTATACTCTTCTTGAGTTGATAGCACAATAGGTGTGTCCAAGGAGGACCTTGCCATGAAGCAATGTGCATTCTTGATATGAGGGTTCTCATTGGGAGATTCAAAGAGAGATGAAGAGGGTATGTTGGTGGTGACGATGGCGGCCAATTCCTTTGAGCTTTCTTCATCTTCATCACCACTAGAACTTTCAACTTCATCGGATGAATATTCTTCCCTTGTTACTAGCACAACTCTTGAGGGCCTCTTGCCCTTCTTGGTCTTGTTGTTGTAGAACTTCTTGTTGAGGGGCTTTGAATATTTGCCCTTTGAGTCTTTGCTCTTGTCCTTGGGAATGAGCCTCCCATTATGAAGCTCTCTATTCTCATAGGGGCATTCGGCAATGAAGTGGCGCTTGTCATCACAATTGTAGCATGATCTTGTCTTTGGACCAAAGCTAGTGAACCCACTTTTGTTGTTCCTCTTGATGTTGTCTTCCTTGGCCTTGGAGGGATCAACCCAAAAGGATTTTGCATGGAAGGCCATGTGATCATGGTAGTGGCATTGCAAATCTTCCGGATAGGACATACTCCAAGATGCCCTATAAGATTCTTGAGGAATCACTTCTTCAACGGAGTTGACCACCAAGGCAAGATTGGAACCTTTTGCCATCCAAGAGCACGATTGCGAGAATCATGAGAGGTTTCCTCAAGCACCTTGAGAGCTTGCATCTCGTGCACGACTTGTTGAGAGGTGAGAGAGGAATAGCATTCCCTTCCCACAAGAGTCTTGACATCAATGGGTACAAATGGCATCATGCATTCAATGTACTTCTCCTTGATCCAAGAGTCATTGATGTGGGTGGCACCAATAAGCCGGAAGGCATCGGCAATGGTGAGAAGTCTTCCATACATGTCTTCATGATCTTCATCCGGTAGCCTCATGAACCCTTCGGCTTTATTCTTAAGAGCATTATACTTGTTCCTCCTTGTGCTCTCACTTCCAATGCAACTAGCGGTCAAACCATCCCAAGCTTCCTTGGCGGTGGTGTAGTTCCGGACACGATGCAATTCCTTTGTCCCCACACTAGTTTGAATCATGTGCAAGGCGGTGTTGTTGAGTTGACTATCAACCGCTTCTCTTCTAGTCAACTTGTCGGGGTTGTATGGCTTGAAGCCCTCCAAGATGATTCTCCATAATTCATTGGAGGCACTACAAACATGAGAGCGGAACTCAAATTGCCAAGTATCGAAATTTTCAATAGAAAACTTAGGTGGGTCGCCCCGAATGTTCAAATGGGGATGGGGAACCGGTATATCGGGTGATTGGAAAGGTGGAGGTACTCGATTGTAGCTCTCACTCCCACTAGTTCCCTTAGATGCAATGGGAGATTTGATAGTGTTTAAGTTATCACCTTCCACGGGTTTGGTAGATGAGGGTAAGTCCGAAGCCTCTCCCTCATCTAACGCACCCGTGTCTTTTACCTCTACACTAGGAGCCTTGGGAAGGGCCGGAGCCAAAAGCTCGGCAATCATCTTTTTCATGCTTTCCATTTGGGCTTCCACGGAGGACTTCAACGAATTGAAGTCTTCCACGGAGACCGTCTTGGCGGCCCCTTCCGAGGACTCCTCGTCCGGCATACTCTTAGGCGGTTAAGCCCGAAATAAGAGCCGAGGCTCTGATACCAATTGAAAGGATCGTATGCCGCACCTAGAGGGGGTGAATAGGTGCTAACCAATTTTTAGTTCTTTTCCAATTTAGGCTTGACACAAAGGTAAATTCTCTAAATATGCAACTAAGTGAATTTACCTATATGACAAGGCAAACAACTAAGCAAGATATAGCTAAGCAATATAGAGATAGAATAGGATAGAGGTAACCGAGAGTGGAGCACGCGATGACACGGAGATGATTCCCGTAGTTCCCTTCCTTTGCAAGAAGGTACGTCTACGTTTGGAGGAGTGTGGTTGCTACGAAAGCCAAACCAACAACCACGAAGGCTTCACTCAGATCTCCGGTGAGCAACGCCACGAAGGCCTAGCCCACTTCCACTAAGGGATTTCCTCGAGGCGGGCCTTTACAAGGTTCTTGGGGCACACATCCACAACCAAATTGGAGGCTCCCAAATCTGTTACAACACAACAATCAACAACAATACATCAACACAAATCAACTAGGGAACCAAATAGGAACACTAGCATGAGATCCCTCAAACAAGAGAGGGGGAAATGAAGAACGCTTCGGTGAGGATGTAGATCGGTGTCTTCTCCTTCGAATCTCCAAAGATCAAGAGCTTTGGTTGGGGGAGAAAGAGATCTTGCAAATCTTGTGTTCTTGAGGTGGCTCTAATGGTGGTGAAGCTTGGCAGATTTTTCTTGCAATGATTGAGCAACTTGTCCCTTTGGAGAAGAGCTATTTATATGGGTGGAGCTTTCAGATCTGACCGTTTGGGACAATTCCACTTGCACCGTTCCGGCCAGGATGGCCGGAAGTTCCGGCCTCACCGGAAGTACCGGCCACTCGGGCCGGAACTTCCGCCCTTCATAAAATACCTGCAAAGTAAAAGAAGGGAACTTGGGCGGAACTTCCGGTGGCCGGAAAGTTCCGGCCAAGTTCCGGAAACTTGCGAAAACCTTCTGGACTATACTGAGCCACACACGGAATTAAACTTGCCGGAAGTTGGGTGGAAGTTCCGCTGACCGGAACTTCCGGCCAACTCCACCGGAACTTCCGGTCCTGAAGAGAAAACCTGAGTACGACGTCGCTGAAAGCTTCTGAAAAGTCGTGGAACTTCCGCCGATTAGGCCGGAACTTCCGCCAGATACAGAAAACCTGCAAAACTTCAGAACAGCTAAACCAATACACCGATCCAACATAATTTTTGATGGCTTGTACCTGTCTACATCAACACACATAAAAATATACATAGTGTTGACGTCAAACACACAAAACCCAAAAGGGCGGGAAATGTTCTTTCACGGCCACCTTGTGGTTCTTGCCCCTCTTTGCCCTCATTATATAGGTGGAAGCCCCAAGTATTGGACTACAAGTCTGAATAAGACCGAACCCAAAACCTTATGTGATAGGAAACCTACCCAAGGTGGGAATCCCACTTGGGGTGGGATTCCCCCTTTCCATGTGGGGGTGGCCGGCTTCCATGGGGAGTCCACTTGGGACTCCTCCCCCTAGGGTTGGCCGGCCATGGAGGTGGAGTCCCTCCGGACTCCGCCTTCCATAGTGGTCTTCCGGAATTTCTAGAACCTTCTAGAACCTTCCATAGAACCTTCCGGATCATTTTAAATCTCATAAAATGACTTCCTATATATGAATCTTATTCTCCAGACCATTCCGGAACTCCTCGTGATGTCCGGGATCTCATCCGGGACTCCGAATATTCGAACTCCATTCCATATTCAAGTTCTACCATTTCAACATCCAACTTTAAGTGTGTCACCCTACAGTTGCGAACTATGCGGACATGGTTGAGTACTCACTCCGACCAATAACCAATAGCGGGATCTGGAGATCCATAATGGCTCCCACATATTCAACGATGACTTTAGTGATCGAATGAACCATTCACATACGATACCAATTCCCTTTGTCACGCGATATTTTACTTGTCCGAGGTTTGATCATCGGTATCACTCTATACCTTGTTCAACCTCGTCTCCTGACAAGTACTCTTTACTCGTACCGTGGTATGTGGTCTCTTATGAACTTATTCATATGCTTGCAAGACATTAGACGACATTCCACCGAGAGGGCCCAGAGTATATCTATCCGTCATCGGGATGGACAAATCCCACTTGATCCATATGCCTCAACTCATACTTTCCGGACACTTAATCCCACCTTTATAACCACCCATTTACGCTGTGGCGTTTGGTGTAATCAAAGTACCTTTCCGGTATAAGTGATTTACATGATCTCATGGTCATAAGGACTAGGTAACTATGTATCGAAAGCTTATAGCAAATAACTCAATGACGTGATCTTATGCTACGCTTAATTGGGTGTGTCCATTACATCATTCATACAATGACATAACCTTGTTATTAATAACATCCAATGTTCATGATTATGAAACTAATCATCCATTAATCAACAAGCTAGTTAAGAGGCATACTAGGGACTCTTTGTTGTCTACACATCACACATGTACTAATGTTTCGGTTAATACAATTATAGCATGACATATAAACATTTATCATAAACATAAAGATATAAATAATAACCACTTTATTATTGCCTCTAGGGCACATCTCCAACAGCTCCCACTTGCACTAGAGTCAATAATCTAGATTACATTGTAATATACCTAACACCCATGGCATTCTGGTGTTGGTCATGCTTTGCCCTAGGGAGAGCTTTAGTCAACGGATCTGCTACATTCAGATCAGTATGTACTTTGCAAATCTTTACTTCTCCATCTTCGATGTACTCACGAATCGAGTGGTAACGCAGCTTGATATGCTTCAGCCTCTTGTGTGACCTTGGCTCTTGTGCATTGGCGATGGCACCCATGTTATCACATAAAAATGATTAATGGGTCCAATGCACTAGGAACCACACCGAGCTCTACAATGAACCTCTTCATCCATACCGCTTGATGAAGCCTGAAGCCGCTATGTCACTTCTTGAAGACCACCGTGCCTGCTTCGAGCTTGCTTGGCCGCAGCACCATTCAATATAAACACGTACCAGATTGTGACTTAGAGTCATCGGGATCGGTGTTCCAACTTGCATCGGTGTAACCACTTACAACGAGCTCTTGGTCACCTCCATAACAAAGAAACATATCCTTAGTTCTTTTCAAGTACTTCAGGATATTCTTGACCGCTATCCAGTGTTCCATTCTGGATCACTTTGATATCTGCTAGTCAAACTAACGGCATGTGCTATATCCGGTCTAGTACATAGCATGGCATACATGATAGATCCTACGAGGCATAGGGGATATTACTCATCCTTTCTCTTTCTTCTGCCGTAGCCGGTCCTTGAGTCTTACTCAAGACCTTGCCTGGTAACATAGGTAAGAACCCTTTCTTACTTTCATCCATTCTAAACTTCTTTAGAATCTTGTCAGTATGTACTTTGTGATAGCCCTATGGGCGTCTTGATCTATCTCTATAAATCTTGATGCCTAATATATACGATGCTTCACCAAGGTCTTTCATTGAAAAACTATTATTCAAATAACCTTTTACACTGCTTCATAGTTCTATATCATTCCCGATCAATAATATGTCATCTACATATAATATCGGGAATGCAGAGCTCCCACTCACTTTCTTGTAAATACGGGCCTCTCCATGACATTCGTATAAACCCGAAGTCTTTGATCACCTTATCAAAGCGTCGGTTCAAACTTCTTGCTTGCTTCAGTCCATAGATTGAACGCTGAAGTTTGCATACTTTGTCAGCATTTTTAGGATCGACAAAACCTTTGGGTTGTACCATATACAACTCTTCCTCAATGTCTCCATTAAGGAACGCCGTTTTGACATCATCTGCCAAATCTCATAATCGAAAAATGCAGCTATTGCTAACAAAATCCTCACAGATTTAGCTTCGCTACGGGTGAGAAAGTCTCATCATAGTCAACTCCTTGAATTTGTCGGAAACCCTTTGCGACAAGTCGAGCTTTATAGACATTAATATTACCATCGGCATCTCTTTTTCTCTTGAAGATCCATTTATTCTCGACAGCCTTTCGGTTACCAAAGTCCATACTTTGTTATCATACATGGATCCCATTTCGGATTTCATGGCTTCTTGCCATTTGTTGGAATCTGGGCTCATCATCGCTTCTTCATACGTCGCAGGGTCCTCATCATTGTTATCAACAATCATGACATTTAGACAAGGATCATACCAATCGGGAGTGGCACGTTCCCTTGTCGTCTGCGAGGTTCAGTAGTTTCCTCGTTCAAGTTTCATGATCATTATCATTCGCTTCCTCTGTTGCCGGTGTAGACGCTTCCGAAACAACTTCCGATCTGCGCTATTTGATCAACAGTATAGATTCATCAATCTCCTCGAGTTCTACTTTTCTTCCAGTCACTTCTTTAGTGAGAAATTCTTTCTCAAGAAAGGTTCCGTTCTTAGCAACAAAGATTTTGCCTCGGATTTGTGATAGAAAGTGTACCCTATAGTTTCCTTAGGGTATCCTATGAAGACGCATTTCTCCGCTTTGGGTTCTAGCTTGTCCGGTTGTAACTTCTTTACATAGGCTTCGCAACCCCAAACTTTCGGGAACGACAACTTAGGTTTCTTATTAAACCATAATTCATACGGTGTCGTTTCTAGGATTTTGATGGTGCTCTATTTAAAGTGAATGCGGCTGTCTCTAATGCATAACTCCAAAATGATAACGGCAAATCGGTAAGAGACATCATAGAATGAACCATATCTAAGAGAGTTCGATTACGACGTCGGACACACCGTTTCGTTGTGGTGTTCTTGGCGGTGTGTCAATTGTGAAAGTATTCCGCATTTCTTTAAATGCATGCCAAACTCATAACTCAGATATTCACCTCCACGATCAGATCGTAGAAATTTAATCTTCTTGTTACGTTGATTTTCTACTTCACTTTGAAATTCCTTAAACTTCTCGAAAGTTTCGGATTTATGTTTCATGAAATAGATATACCCATATCTACTCGGATCATCGTGAAGGTTAGAACATAATGATAACCACCGCGATGCTACGCTCATTGGTCCGCACACATCGGTATGTATGATTTCTAACAAGTCGGTAGCTCGCTCCATCATACCGGAAAATGGAGTCTTAGTCATTTTTCCCATTAGACATGCTTCGCATCTATCAAGTGACTCAAGTCAAGTGATTCAAGTAATCCATCGGCATGGAGTTTCTTCATGCGTTTCACTCCAATATGACCAAGACGACAGTGCCACATATAAGTAGAATTATCATTCATTTTAATTCGCTTAGCATCAATGTTATGTATATGCGTATCACTACTATCGAGATCTAAGAAAATAAGCCATTCTTTTCTGGTGCTCGACCATAAAATATATTATTCATAAAAATAGAACAACCATTATTCTCAGACTTGAATGAATAATCGTCTTGCATTAAACAAGATCCAGATATAATGTTCATGCTCAACACGGGTACAAAATAACAATTATTTAGGCTTAAAACTAATCCCGAAGGTAGATGTAGAGGAAGTGTGCCGGCAGCGATCACATTTGGATCCGTTTCCAACGCGTCGTCACTTCATCTTTCAGTAGTCTTCGTTTATTCTTTAGTTCTGTTTCGAGTTACAAATATGAGCAACGGACCAGTATCAAATACCCAGGTACTAGAACGAGAACCGGTGAGATAAACATCTATAACATGTATATCATATATACCTTCTTTCTTCTTCTTGACAAGGCCGCTCTTCGGATCAGCCGGATACTTGGAGCAATTACGCTTCCGGTGTCCCTTCTCCTTGCGATAATAGCACTCGGCATCGGGCTTAGGGCCGTTCTTGGGTTTCACAGGAGGCGTGGCGGCTTTCTTGCCACTTCTTGAATTTTCCCTTAGACTTGCCCTGTTTCTTGAACTGGTGGTCTTGTTGACTATCAACACTTGGTGCTCTTTCTTGATCTCAATCTCAGCAGCTTTTAGCATGCCAAAGAGTTCAGGTAACTCCTTGTTCATGTTCTGCATATTGTAGTTCATCACAAAGTTCTTGTAACTTGGTGGCGGTGATTGAAGGACACGATTAATCCCCAGTCTGTTAGGAATCACTATTCCCAAGTCATTGAGTTTCTTCGCATGCCGGTCATGGCGAGCATGTGCTCACTAACGGAGCTGCCTTCTTCCATCATGCTGAAGAAATGTTTCGATGCTTCATAGCATTCCACGGCCGCATGAGTCTCAAAAATAGCTTTCAACTCTTTCATCAACTCATGAGGATCGTGGTGCTCAAAACGTTTTGAAGATCGGATTCAGATTGCACGGGATAGCACACTGAACTTGAGAGTACCGAGAGTTTTCGAGTCTCGTAAACAGCTTTTACTTCATCGGTTTCAGTTTCTGCAGGAGGGTCACTAGCGGTGCATCAAGCACATATTGCAGATTTCCGCAGAGGAAGATCCTCACATGACGGAACCGGTCGGTGAAGTTGCTACCGTTGCTCTTAAGTTTTCTTTCTCTAGGAACTGGTTAAAATTGATTGGGGACGCCATCTCTACAACATATATTTGCAAAAGTTTAGACTAAGTTTATGACAAATTGAGTTCAAATTTTAATTCAACATAATTAAAAATCTAGGTGAACTCCCACTCAAAACAATATCCCTCGCATTGTCTTAGTGATCACACGAACCAAATCCACCACACCTAAGTCCGATCATCACGAGACAAGGTGTGATTTCAATAGGCGAACACTCAAAGTGATCATCATATCAACCATATGATTCATGCTCTACCTTTCGGTATCACGTGTTCCGAGACCATGTCCGTACATGCTAGGCTCGTTAAGGCCACCTTAGTATCCGCATGACTGTCTTGCACCCGTTGTATGCACTTGTTGATTCTATCACACCCGATCATCACGAGATGCTTCGAAACGACAAGTCTTAGCAACGGTGCTACTAAGGATGAACACTTTATTATCTTGATATTTTAGTGAGGGATCATCTTATAATGCTACCGTCGCGATCTAAGCAAAATAAGATGCATAAAAGGATTAACATCACATGCGGTTCATATGTGATATGATATGGCCCTTTTGTCTTTGCGCCTTTGATCTTCATCTCCAAAGCACGGACATGATCTCCATCATCTTCGGGCATGATCTCCATCATCGTCGGCGTAGCGTCAAGGTCAATGGCGCGTCTTCATGATTGTCCTCCATGTAGCAACTATTACAACTACTTTGAAATACTACTCAACATGAAATTTAAAGACAACCATAAGGCTCCTGCCGGTTGCCACAATACAATAATGATCATCTCATACATATTCATCATCACATTATGGACATATCACATCACCAAACCCTGCAAAAACAAGTTAGACGTCTCTAATTTGGTTTGCATATTTTACGTGGTTTAGGGTTTTCGAGAGAGATCTAATCTACCTACGAACATGAACCACAACGTTGATACTAATGTTTTCAATAGAAAAGTAAATTGAATCTTCACTATAGTAGGAGAGACAGACACGCAAAGCCTCTTATGCAATACAAGTTGCATGTCGAATGAGGAACAAGTCTCATGAACGCGGTCATGTAAAGTTAGTCCGAGCCGCTTCATCCCACTATGCCACAAAGATGCAAAGTACTCAAACTAAAGATAACAAGAGCATCAACGCCCACAAAACCATTGTGTTCTACGTGCAACCATCTATGCATAGACACGGCTCGATACCACTGTAGGATAACGTTAGAAAACAAAATTTTCCTACCGCGAACACGATCCAAGCCAAGATGCAATCAGAAGACGGAGCAACGAGGGGTTTATCGAGTCTCACCCTTGAAGAGATTCCAAAGCCTACAAGATGAGGCTCTTGTTGCTGCGGTAGACGTTCACTTGCCGCTTGCAAAAGCGCATAGAAGATCTTGATCACCGGCGCCACGACGGGCAGCACCTCCGTACTCGGTCACACGTTTGGTTGTTGATGAAGATGACGTCCACCTCCCGTTCCAGCGGCGGGAGTAGTAGCTCCTCTTGAATCCGACGACACGACGGCGTGGTGTCGGTGGTGGTGGAGAAATCCGGCGGAGCTTCGCTAAGCGTGCGGGATGTGGTGGAGGAGAGAGGCCGCTAGGGTTTGGGGAGAGGGGCGCCGGCCACTAGGGGTGCGGCCACCTTGTGGTTCTTGGGTGGCCGGCCCCCTCCCTTGGCCCCTCATTATATAGGTGGAAGCCCCAAGTGTTGGACTAAGTCTCGAATAAGACCCGAACCCAAAACCTTCCATGTGATGAAACCTACCCAAGGTGGGAATCCCACTTGGGGTGGATTCCCCCCTTTCCATGTGGGGGGTGGCCGGCCCCCATAGGGGAGTCCACTTGGGACTCCTCCCCCTAGGGTTGGCCGGCCATGGAGGTGGAGTCCCTCATGGACTCCGCCTTCCATAGTGGTTTCTTCCGGACTTTTCTAGAACCTTCTAGAACCTTCCATAGAACCTTCCGGATCATTTTAAATCTCATAAAATGACTTCCTATATATGAATCTTATTCTCCGGACCATTCCGAACTCCTCGTGATGTCGGGGATCTCATCCGGACTCCAAACAAATATTCGAACTCCATTCCATATTCAAGTTCTACCATTTCAACATCCAATTTTAAGTGTGTCACCCTACGGTTCGCGAACTATGCGGACATGGTTGAGTACTCACTCGACCAATAACCAATAGCGGGATACGGAGATCCATAATGGCTCCACATATTCAACGATGACTTTAGTGATCGAATGAACCATTCACATACGATACCAATTCCCTTTGTCACGCGATATTTTACTTGTCCGAGGTTTGATCATCGGTATCACTCTATACCTTGTTCAACCTCGTCTCCTGTACTCTTTACGCATACCGTGGTATGTGGTCTCTTATGAACTTATTCATATGTTTGCAAGACATTAGACGACATTCCATAGAGAGGGCCCAGAGTATATCTATCAGTCATCGGGATGGACAAATCCCACTTTGTTGATCCATATGCCTCAACTTTATTCTAGGATACTTAATCCCACCTTTATAACCACCCATTTACGCGTGGCATTTGGTGTAATCAAAGTACCTTTCCGGTATAAGTGATTTACATGATCTCATGGTCATAAGGACTAGGTAACTATGTATCGAAAGCTTATAGCAAATAACTCAATGACGTGATCTTATGCTACGCTTAATTGGGTGTGTCCATTACATCATTCATACAATGACATAACCTTGTTATTAATAACATCCAATGTTCATGATTATGAAACTAATCATCCATTAATCAACAAGCTAGTTAAGAGGCATACTAGGGACTCTTTGTTGTCTACACATCACACATGTACTAATGTTTCGGTTAATACAATTATAGCATGACATATAAACATTTATCATAAACATAAAGATATAAATAATAACCACTTTATTATTGCCTCTAGGGCATATCTCCTTCATAAAAAACGGCTAAGGCTAATTTACCGCTCAAATCACGCGAAAATGGCGCCAGGATTGGCGGAACCGTTTGAAACTTTTAAGGTTCCGGGTAGCAGCGTGAAAATAAGCAAACTCTTGTCCGCAAGCAGGGGAGTAACCTGGAGACATGTCGTATGCTGTCGATGGATGAAGTCCCACAGGATGGGGGGATTTTCCGACCAAAATTTGGGAAAGAAGAAAATGTGAAGTTGGAGTTCTTCAAGTTTCTCCGCGTTACCGAAATTGCCGAAAATGATGAAGCGTTAGCAAGGCGGAAACAGGAAGTGAAACTCGAGAACTACGGGGGCCTATTGTGGGTATACTTCATGGGTGTACCATCGAC
The DNA here is from genome assembly GCA_030979885.1 of Lolium multiflorum. NCBI lineage: Eukaryota > Viridiplantae > Streptophyta > Magnoliopsida > Poales > Poaceae > Lolium > Lolium multiflorum. The sequence goes on along the minus strand of CM061751.1, from coordinate 175,133,971 downwards.
GAGTGCCTAGATCCGGCAAGCCGGGTGGCCCATAGATGGTGGTGTGGCATGTGGCCCATCGGGCGGCCCGATGCTGTAGATCCTGAAGGATGAAGTCCAGCCCAGGATAGGGAAGCCGGATCCCAACCGACCTTCGGAGGAAGCCGGATCCGTGGAGCCCATAAGGAACCCGGATCCAGTACGACGTAGATGGGAAGGCGGATCCTTGACGTACACGGCAAGACATTGTACCGTAGTTAGGCAACCCGTAATCCGGCTAGGACTCTCCGTGTAAACCCTAGATCCGTGCGCCTTTATAAGCCGGATCCCGGGAGCCCTAGAGAAACAACCACAACTCATTGTAACGCGAAAGCGCGGATAATTCGGACAAGCGGTGGCCCTGTCATCGTGCAGGTGTTCCGAAGCTGGGTAAATCGCGTACCACCGTCCCGTGTGCACTCCGCCCTATGGCGCCTACTTCTTCTCCCCCTCGTGAGGATCCCTCCTCCGAGGCACCATCGAATAGGCAACGACAACGCCTTAGTTGCGTTTGAAAGTATCCATAGTATGAAAAGGAAGAAAAAGGCAAAAAAATGAGCGTGTGCGGTTAAACTTGATATGATGAAGGCCTATGACCGTGTCGAGTGGCCTTTTCTGGAGGCTATTATGCTTAAGTTGGGTTTCCCTGTACCAATTGTCAAGTTGATTATGAAATGTATTTCTTCAGTGCAGTTCTCAGTTAAAGTGAATGGAAATCTCTTACCTCAGTTTATACCATCACGAGGACTTTGCCAGGGAGATCCGATGTCGCCATATCTCTTTTTGATGTGTGCAGAAGGTTTAATTGCTTTACTAAATAATTTCAGTATGGGGTTTGTGGATAGAGGAGTTAGAGTTTGTAACAGGTCACCATGGATTACCCATCTTCTTTTCGCGTATGACAGCTTGATTTTTATTGAAGCCTCACCTCGGGGTGCAGCACGTCTAAATGTTATTCTCCATATGTACAATGAAGCCTCGGGGCAGCTGGTCAATAGCGAAAAGAGTTCGATTTTCTTCAGTCCTAGAATCCCAGAGGACATGTGTGCGGCTGTCAAGGGTGAGCTGGATATCCAGGTAGAAGCCTTAAGTGAGAATTACCTGGGACTTCCAACGGCTGTTGGAAAGCTGACAAGTGAATCTTTTGAATACATTGCTGATAGGATGAGGAGTAAACTCATCGGTAGATCAGAGAGGAATCTCTCCTATGCGGGCAAAGATGTATTTATAAAGGCTGTTATTCAGGCAATGTCGACCTATAGCATGGGATGCTTCCTGCTAGGGAAAGGCACTTGTCAAAAAATGGTGTCTATTATGGCGCAATTTTGGTGGAGTGGATCACCGGACAAGCGTTCCATGCACTGGTTGGCTTGGGAAAAAATTGCAAAACCGGAGAGTACTGGAGGAATGGGGTTTAGGGATATGCATTTGTTCAACCTGGCACTACTTGGAAAGCAAGGATGGCGCCTAATCACAAAGCCAAATTCGTTATGTGCTCAGGTGCTAAGTGGGAGGTATTACCCTAATGGTGAGTTCATGTCAGCTGGTGTGCCACGAACAGCATCAAAGACGTGGTGGGACATTATAGCTGGTAGAGAAGCCCTCAATATAGGTTTTATCAAGCGAGTTGGATCGGGGGAAACAATATCGATTTGGAATGATCGTTGGATCCCGGATTCCAAAATGATGCGTCCCATGGGACGGCGTCAGGACATAGACAAGGAACTGGTAAGTGAGTTGATCGAACCAGATACACATCAGTGGAATGTACAATTAGTTCGGGATTTTTTCTTGGCCCCGGATGCTGACCGGATATTGCAAATTCTGTTAAGATATGCAGCTGGAGAGGATTGGCTGGCATGGTCCCATGATAAGTCAGGTATCTATTCAGTATGTTCGGCTTATGGTGCACTAGTTGAGGCGAAGGAGCAAGAGGTGGAACTACAGGCTCCTACTGCCTCCCCCTCGAGTGATGATGAAAAATGGAAAAAAGCTTTGGAGGCTTAATGTTCTACCATGGGTACGAGTTTTTTGGTGGAGAGTTCTCAATGGCATTGTGCCAGATTATGCGACTCTCACCAGGCGGCATGTCAGAGTTAATAGTACCTGTCCGGTTTGTAAAGCAACATCAGAAACCTTAATGCATGCGTTGGTGGAGTGCTCGCATGCGCAGCTATTTTGGACAGCTGCGAAGGATGCATTCAACCTGAAATTGCCACGGTTGCATCCTGGTATGTGGGCAGAAGACATTCTATGTTAGTCCTCGCTCGAGAGATTGGACCGGACTATGACTATATCGATAATGGCTGCCATTTGGGATTCTCGAAACAAATGGAGTCATGATGATTCAGGGTATAGTCCAGTTAAAGCAGTTGATAATATTGCAGAAACTTTGGCCTTGTTGGATGGCCTGAAGAAGAAGAAATATGCTACCACTAGATCGAACTTCACCTGGCATGGACCTCCTCCGGGCGTCATCAAAGTGAACTCAGACGGAGCGATTAGGTCTGATGCGGGTATTGCTTCGACTGGTGGAGTGGCACGGGGTACAGATGGATTTAAAAGTGCATGGTGCAGATTGTATCAGGGCATCACTGACCCGTTGATCATTGAAGCTCTTGCGTTACGAGATGCAGTTGCAGCGGCAAGGTCCTAGGGTTTTGACAAGATCATTGCTGAGACCGATAGTTCAGAGCTTGTGCGTTTGTGGATGGAGAGAGGGAATCACCGAGCAGTGATTGCTCCTATCATTAGTGAAATTAGAGATATTTTCTTAGAGTTTAGTTCTTTTGAGATTTTGTTTGCTCGTCGATCAGCAAATGCTGTGGTCCATGAATGTGCGCGTTATGCCTGTGTCCATGGTGCCTCAGCTGTTTGGCTGAACCATAGTCCCGAGTTCTTGTCTACCAGCCTGATGGCGGATTGTAATCCTGGTTTATTGGGATAATAGAGACAAGAGTTAACGCCAAAAAGAAAAATTTGCTCCAAAATAACGCAGGAAAAAAAGATCAGGTCTAAATGCTACGAAGCAGCGTAGAAGCAACAGAGAGTGGGGCAGTGGAGGCACTTACGCCAGTACAAGATCGTCAGATCAGCTTTTACCTTAATTATGAACTGAAAATACCACCTCGAGAAGTTTCCAAGGAGGCAACCTGCAGGCAAAAAAACCTGGATCAAACAGCGACCTCTGTGACCACGTAGCACGTTCCTTAATTTAACGATAAACAAATAATTACTATACTACTGTAAACGGAAAGCTCGAGTAAAATATCCGCTACTAGTAGCAGAGCAGTACTGCATTCCCTGGAGCTCGCCCTTCCTATTAATAAACCCTCACACTCTTTGGCCGCTCCGCACACGCACGCACGCAAGGCAGAACCGCCCAGACCCATCCCACAAGCAAACCAAACAACGCGCGGCGGCGGCGGCGAGAGAGATCGACCGAGATGAAGGTGGTGGCGGTGGAGGAGACGCTGGTGGCGCCGAGCGAGCCGACGCCGCGGCGCACGCTGTGGCTCTCCAACCTCGACCTCGCCGTGCCCAAGACCCACACGCCCCTCGTCTACTACTACCCCGCGCCGCCCACGCCCTCCCTCGACGACGAAAGCGAAGTGGAGCCGTTCTTCGCGCCGGCGAGGCTGCGGGAGGCGCTGGCGAGGGCGCTGGTGCCCTTCTACCCGCTGGCGGGCCGGATGGCGGCGGGGCCCGGCGGGCGGCTCGAGATCGACTGCACGGGCGAGGGCGCGCTGTTCGTGGTGGCGCGGGCCGACTTCACCGGCGACGAGATGTTCCGGGACTTCGAGCCCTCCCCCGAGGCGCGCCGCCTGCTCGTCCCCTTCGCCGCCTCCGGCGACCCGCCCTGCCTCCTCGCTATGGTCCAGGTACCGACACACACACACATCCTCACTCCATTCCTCAATATTTTTCTTTGACTCGCATCCTCGACATACATCCTCGATCCCTGTTACAAAATTCGCCAAGATTTTTTTGTGCGCCCGCCCACGTCCGGTGGAGAAACCGGGGAGCTGTTCTCCGTACAGTGATATTCACTGTCCCCTCGCCATCGCGTGGGGCCCAACCCTGACAGCGAGCTTTATTGCTTCACCCCAACATAGTACCAGTAAACGTATCACGTGTCGAGAGCTGGTTGGATGATGGAAGCTTCAGCCTTTGTTTCGACACCATCCATAGTTTTAGGATTCGCGTCAAATAATAGTAACATAATAATTGCAAAAGTGAGCGTAGAATCAATCCCCATCCACACAAAGAAATCGCAAGAACGACGCCGCGAGAGGATCGGATGCTGGCAGCCCTGCCTTCTACTAGCCTTTCTTGGGCGGGCGGAAATCTTTGCATGTGTGTGTTTAATCTAGTCCTGGGTATCCATTCCTATCGTGCGGTGTTCAGCACGCGCTAGCCTGGGCCATGGATATCCGTGGTTAACTGTAATCTAGAGTGCTAGCGATGCTCTAGGGTACGACGACGACGAGCCGTAGCTTAGGTGGGGGCGATCAATGGTAGTGGCTCTGATGAGGAGCACGTAGTACCATCAATCATCGGTGGGTGCCTGTCCTACGTCCCGCTGGACGCTTCCCGCAACAGATAAATCAGATGACGGATGGTTTCGGATTTAGCCGTGTATCGTTGTGGTAACGACGACGAGTTTGGGGACACGGCCGCAGGGCATGATCTCATCTCGCTTGGCTGCAAACCGCCGGCTACGATCGACAGTAGCCTACGTCCGGTTTGGCGTTCCAAAGGCCATTTCTACCGTTAAAAAAATATAAACCATCTCTATTCACAAATTCTAAACAAAATTATGCAACCTGATGCTGGTTTTGGAAGGATGCAGACTTCGGTGTTCACTCACGACGATTCCACAGTTTTCTTTTGTACCGTCTGATGGCTGTACGTAGGCGTGTAACTTGGTAAAATAGAGGGCGGTGCATGCATGGAATTTAAACAGAGCAGTTGACCTTATGATCAGCCCAGCAGCCTGCACTTTTTCCTTCTGGACCATTTCTTCTCGTTAGTGATGTCGTACGGGAGTACGCATCAGCCATCACACATCTTGGAAGTACCAGCAAGAAGCTGATTTGCGCAACCAATTTCAATTTCCCGAGGGAAAACTTGGAGCTTGTGAGCTTGACTGCCGGTCGTCGTCTTTGTACCGTCTGATGGCTGTACGTAGGCGTGTAAAGAAGAGGACGTTGCTTGCATGGAATTTAAACGGAGCGGTTGACCTTACGGTCGGCACAACCTTTTCCTTCTCGACCATTTTCTTCTCGTTAGTGAATCAATACTTTGTCGTACGGGACGGCTCACTATACTGATTACTGAGCACCGGCCCGTGCACGTAGCCAATAGTCCAAGTGACTAGTACCGGTGCACATCAGCCATCAATCGTCTTAGACGTGGTAGCAGCAAGAAGCTGATCTGCACAATCAATTTTCTCTTGGAAAAACTCGGAGCCTCTGATATCTGACCCCGACTGCCGGTCGTCGTCTTGCCGTACACTCCAAAACGCCGCTTGGAGCGACGCGGCGCGCGGATGGCCACGCAGAGCTTTGGCGCCCCCGCGCGCGTAGACGATTCCGGTGCCGAGATCGCCACCCGTGTCTTGTCAGCCTCGATGGATCCCCGGCAACGCGACGTCCTTGGCGTCTACTTCCTGGAGAGACGTTTTCTTCACCGTGGTGGGCATCCCTATTTTCGGTTAGACGGAGGGAGGCAGAGGAGTCTCTGTATCTGTGGGTCCATGGGTTCCTGTCCTGCTTGATCAGCTGATCGAATAAGATAGGATAAGGCGGGAACATTTTACTAAAAACCAGGAGATAAGATGACATGAGATTCTCCCAGCCAATGGCCAAAGAAGGCTCTTCCTAGCGCCCGCTCATTTGTAGCTCTGGAAATCTTCTTGTCGTAGTCGTCGTACGTACAAACTCTCAAACATGAACTAAGACTAGTCATAGTGGAGAGTAACATAGAGTAGTAACATGTTACCGCCTTCATAGTCACAATACATAGTATCATATAGAAGTATCATGCGTATGATACTACTACATATTACTATCTCCATAATGCATGGTATCATATCTAGTATCATAGTCTTCATGTATTAATTGTTTTGTAGAATCTCAATGCAAGTATGTATGCAGATTTACTTGACGACTATTTTTTTAGTAGTATGTCTTTATGATCTGATGTCTATCAATCTTGTCCTCTCTCATCATTAATTACGCTTACATATTTGCATAATGGAATCGCTAATCTCACCATTAATGGGTAATCTAACATCAGTAGTATCGTAGATGTATGAATTAATTAACTTGTAGACACATTGTATCTTGGGAAGTGTGATGTTATGCTAGCTATGTTACTCAATCCTCTTCTCCTCATTAACTCACTGCATAGCCAATTTTTAAGTTGGACACTTAGTTACTAGTGAAGTTACACTATGAAAGTGGTCATAGTGGGAAGTAACTTAGACTAGTAACATATGCCATGTTACTAGTTTAGGTTACTACCTTCATAGTGGATAATAACTTATATGTGGTGTCATGTATTGTGTCATTTATTATGTTGTAGACTCATTTTGCTTTGGGGTATGTGATGTTATGGTAACTTGTGCTTACCACCTCACTCTCTTTCTTCATTTATTGGCATGCCATGTCACCAAAATATCTTGATATGTGTGATGTTACTAGCTATGTTACTCCCACTATGAGCAGTCTGAGTAGTCTAAGACTGCCTAGTAACATCACACAACCCAAGGCATTTTGGTGACAATGGCATAGCAATGAATGAAGAAAGAGAGTGAGGTGGCCTGTATGTCCATAACACACAATGCATGACAAGATGAGTCTACAACATATTAAAGACACATGCATGCACCACATTTTCCCTTAGAGATAGTAAGGCTGGTCATAGTGGGGAGTAACTTAGACTAGTAACATCTCCAGTTACTAGTCTAAGTTACTACCTTCATAGTGAGTAGTAACTTATATGTGGTGTCATGCATTGTATCATTTATTATGTTGTAGACTCATCTTGCCTTGAGATGTGTGATGTTATGGTAACATAGCTAATTCTGCCTCATTCTTTTCTTCATTAATTAGCATGTCATGTCACCAAAATGCGTTGAGATGTGTGATGTTACTCCCACTATGAGCAGTCTAACATATGTCATGTTACTAGTCTAAGTTACTCCCCACGTACTATGACTAGCCTAAGTATACCCCGTCCCAGCAAATTCTTGGGATCCACGACCTAATCATGCAGCCGCGTGTGCATATGTCTTTGATCATCCAACCCTTATCTTTTTCCAGATCTGCCTCCTTTGTGCCTATCCGCATATAGGAACCACTTGCGCAGTTGCACATAATCTGGATCCCTGAGGTGGACGTCGAGCGTGACGGCTCTGCTTTAGGCTCCAGTTTGCATAGGCATAGCCAGGGCTCTTGCTTCTTCTCCGATCAGTGTGCGCTTGCCGACGTGCCCAACTGAAAGGATATCTCTTCTAGATGGTTTATCGTTCCAAGATTGTGACATGTACTACTAGCATTAATCTACCATCAATTATCACTTGAATCTTTATCGGCAGCCGCCTGTATGACAAGACCTGCAGTGAAGTGCCGGCGCGCCCCTTGGATAGGTGCCTAAAACTAATCTAGTAGCTGCTTTTTGCGACATAATCAGAAGCAGCCATGGCCTAGTTGCCGACGTTATGCAGCCAACCATGGCCTAGTTGCCGTCGTTAGCCAACTGTTTTAGGCGATGACAAGGTGATACGATCAGAAGTTAGCCCGTCGCTGTTGACAATTTGGACAGAGCCGACTAGTATAGTACAGTATCATAACCATCACTTCGTTCGTCAAGCAAGCGAGCCATGCTATTTGAGGTTATTGCCGACTAACATCTCACAGAATAGATAAAGGCTGGGCAGCTGCATCATGGAGAGCGACATAAACTCTGGTATTGTATTGACGTATGTCGGTACGTAAATAACAACGGATAGACCAAACAGTGTAATTCTAATTCTATAGGGTAGGCGGAAACATTTTACTAAAAAACGCGAGATAGAGATTCTCCCTGCCAATTGCCAAATAAGAGCATCTCCAGTCGCGTCACCACCGTCAGCAAGCGCGGATCCGTATGGGGCGTGTTTGTTCGTGCGCGTTTGGGGACGTCGCTCACCCGCGTCCAGCGCCGCCCCCAAACATTTCAAATAATTTTCTTGGTATTTTTATTTCAATTTCCACAAACTAATAATTGGGAATGTTTACGAACATAGTTAGGAACATGGTTTTTAATACATAGTTTGAACCATGGTGGACACAAATATAAAATATTGCAAAAAAACTAAACCTAACTAGGTCGTGCATCGAAGGTTTCCTGTGTTCGCTGCTAAGAAAGAACACTCGTGGGCACACCAGTCACCTAAACTGGAAAATCCAGCGGGAGGATGGTGTCCTTGTTGGTTCTACGATGAGGCGAACGAGCGAGAAACCTCCGTGCACCTATTCGGCTGAAGAAACAACACTCGGTCGTCCTCATCGTCGGTGTTGTCGTCTTGGGAGTCCCTGTCGCCGTGGTAGTCCCGCGGCGCCTCTCGTCGAAGACCTTGACGCTCATGTCCTGTTGCCGAAGTAGGAGAACACGAGTATGAAGCCGGCTTCGAGGACGTGGTGGCGCGCGAACTTAACGATGTTGAGGTACATCTTGCGCGCGTCGTAGATCGCGTCGACGATCCGGCGGTAGCCGCACGAATCCCGCAGATGCATCTTGCGCGGGCGTACGCCGCCGGCGTACTCGGCGAAGGAGTCGGCAGACGGATGCGCGCGGGTCGCCCCGGGGACGTGGACGAACTCGAGCGGGACGTCGGCTCCGTCCATCTCAACGATGAAGACGGCGCGGGAGGCAACGGCGGCGTTCAGCTATGCGCGGCCACGACCACGACCACGACCACGGCCGCGGTCGCCTCCGCCTCACGGACATAGCGTCGAGTCTTGTTGAGAGATGGTGGCGGCTAGGGTTTGGAGAGAGGCGCTAGGGTTTGTGTGTGAGATGGACGATGAGAGGCGCCTTTTTATAGGCGGGAGGGCGGATGAGCGGTGGCGCTCATTAACGCCGGCACGCGAGCTAGGCGCGACGGGACGCGTCGCTGCGCCCTCGCGGGAGCGCACCGTGGCGCGGGAACCACCGTCGGCTGGCGCCACCTTCCGTCGCGAGGTGGCGACGGTTGGGTTAAAATTAATTGTGCCGCGACGGGTCGGCCCGCCACTCCCCGCTCACCGTTGTGTCGGCGTCCGGTCGTACGGAGCTCGGGCGCCGGACACATAGAAAGCACCTTGGACAATGGCTTTGGCGGCAGTGGAACGCGTTTTGGTCCGCCTTTGTCACTGAGGGGTGACTTTGAGGGACGCGACTGGAGATGCTCTAAGCCTCTGTTTTGTAGCGCCCATTTGCAGCTCCTGGAAATTTTCTTGTCGTAGTCGTCATGCAGAAATGCGAACATGAGCTCAATAATACCCTGTCCCAGCAAATTCGTGGGATCCACGACCTAATCATGCAGTCGTGTGTATATGACTTCTTTGATCATCCTACTCCCTTTCTGCCTATCCGCATATAGGAACCAGTTACGCTGTTGCACATGATCGGGATCCCGGAGGTGGACGTTGAACGCGACGGCTCTGCTTTAGGCTTCAGTTTCCCCCAAAAGCACCGCATAGCCCGGGATCTTGCTTCTTCTCCGTTCAGGGTGCGCTTGCCGACGTGCCCAATTGGAAGGATATGTCTTCTAGATGGTTTATAGTTCCAAGACCGTGACATGTACTTGCTAGCATTAATCTACTAGCATCAATAGTACAGTACTTGGTGAAATCTTTATGGGCAGCCGCATGCGTGACAGGGCCTGCACCCTGCAGTGAACCGCCATCCTTGATAGCTGCCTGAAACTAACCTAGCTAGCTGCTTCTTGCGACAGAATCAGACATCAGCTACGGCCTAGTTGTTTTATGCGAAGACAATGAAGACATGATGATCAGAAGAAGTTAGCCCGACGCTGTTGACACTTTGGACAGAGCGGAGTCGTCTACTACAGTACCGTATTGTCATTGCCTCCTTCCTCAAGCCATGCTACTATTTGAGTATGGTTCATTGCGTAACATCATCAGTAGAAGCTTATACAGTAGAATAGTTGCATCATGGTCATGGAGGGCGAAATGATCTTTGGCATTTTAGTGGCGTGAATTAGATCAAACTGCTTAATTTTCTGTGTATTGGGTCCTACCAATCATCTTGTTTTTTTTTTTGTTATTATCATGCTCCATGTGACATGATTGACAAGATTTCGAATGTAACTGGATTTCGTTTTGCAGGTGACCTTCCTCAAGTGCGGCGGCGTGGCGGTCGGCACGGGGATGCACCATGTGACGATGGATGGTGCGGGCGCGACCCAGTTCATCCGGACATGGACGTCCCTGGCGCGCGGGCTGGACACCGAGTCCGTGTGCCCGTCGCCTCCCACCCACGACCGCACGGTGCTGCGCGCCCGCTCCCCTCCGCACGTCACCTTCGAGCACCCGGTCTACTCACCGAGCAACCTCAACGGCCTGCCGCGGCCCTTCGTCACCCGCGTCTACGCCGTGCCGCCCAAGCTCCTCGCCGGCATCAAGTCCAGCTGCGCCCCCGGCGTGTCCACCTACTGCGCGGTGACCGCGCACCTGTGGCGCGCCATGTGCGTGGCCCGCGGCCTGGCCCCCGACGCCGAGTCCAGGCTGCGCGTGCCGGCCAACATCCGGTCGCGCCTGCGTCCGCAGCTGCCCGCGACGTACTTCGGCAACGCGATCGTGCGGGACCTCGTCAGCGTGCGCGTCGGCGACGTGCTGTCGCAGCCGCTGGGGTTCGTGGCGGAGCGCATCAAGCGCGCCGTGGCGCGGGTAGACGACGCCTTCGTTCGCTCCGTCATCGACTACCTGGAGCTGGAATCCGAGAAGGGCAGCCAGGCGGCGCGTGGCCAATTCATGCCGGAGACCGACCTTTGGGTGGTCAGCTGGCTCGGTATGCCCATGAGCGACGCTGACTTCGGGTGGGGCGCCCCCAAGTTCGTGGCGCCGGCGCAGATGTTCGGCAGCGGCACCGGGTACATCATGCAGGCGCCCGACAAGGACGACGGCGTGTCCGTGCTGTTCGCGCTCGAGCCCGAGTACCTTCAGTGCTTCGAGAAGGCCTTCTACGGGAACGAGTGACCGGCCGGCGCCGACCTGGGGTGGCAGTGACTAGCCTTTGGAAGACCATAACAGCCGCTTGGGACGTCGAGTCCTGTCGTGTGGAGTCCCGTCCGTCGATGTGCTGCTGTATCATAAGCAACTTGTTAACAGATACTGTGGATGTGTGAAGGTAGTATCTTGCACGTTTCTTCACTGTGACATTCTGATCTAAGTATCTATATACAAAGTTCAAATGGGATTGGCGTCAGCTTTGTGCACTTGTTAACATTCTGTAATCCTCCGTATTCGGTGGTTTCATCTCTGTTAGCAGTTCCAAGCAGTAAAAGAGAGATGCATAAGGTGTGAGCTTCATGTAGTTGCTAAATGTTACGTGGTGAAATCAAGGTACCTTGGGTGAAATCTAGCATAACTTGTTAACAGATAATGTGGATGGGTGAATGTCGGTGTTAGTTTCTTGCACCTTTCTTCACTGTGACATTCGGATCTAAGTATCTGTATACAAAGCTCAAATGAGAATGACGTCAGGTTTGTTCACCCTCCCTGTGTTCCCGGGGTGCTGAATTCTCTTTCGATTCAGGACCTGTTGATTCAGGGAATTGTAATGTAGCCTGATTACAGTGGTAATAGGTGCCGTTAAAACATGTTTGGTTTGCATGCTTCGTTATCGGATTACCCGTAAACAGATACCACCCGCAGTTTTATGGTGAACCGCCCACCCTCCACCTGAACGAATTATGTTACCAGAGGGAGAGGCATCTCTCTCGCTCGCTTGTGTTGTTGCCCTTGCTGGTGGTGGTTTTCAGTCGTGGACGTGCAACACGGCTGAGGGTTGCAAGTCCGGTCTTGAGCATGCATGATGGCAAGTCAGACAGTGGCAAATGCTTTTTCCTCGGAAGCTAGATGAGGCCATTGACGTCTACGGGCTCCGCTCTCTTTTTGAAAGCATTGCCGAGGTGATTTCCTGCCTATGACTCTAAAGCTCAAGCTCTGTCTAGCATCTGGACGGTGGGTATACACACGACGAAGACCTTCCGAGTCGTCTGTTCGCGTGTTGCTCATGTTCGGCATCTGAACAAGCGAGGTCGGTAGCCGTCTGGATCATCTTCTCCTCTGGAATCGGCTAGTGGCTTGGGGGTACTAGATCGGCTTGAAAAAGGTAGTTGGCCCTACTGATCTTAAAGTACCAGTCGTTCATCTACTTCATGTCGGCCTCCTCGATATGGACGTCGACGAGTTCTAGTCTTCCTCTTGGAAATCTCTGCTTATTGGCATATGTCACCACTAAATATCTAGAGCCGGAGGAGCATCGACGATGATCCTCTCTTGCTTCGTGAAGAACATGGCCTCAACCATTACAAGCGGTAAGCTCACCTGCACATTGGTGTTCGCCTGCATGTGCAAGGCTAGCATGGCGGCCACCCTCACAGCTTCTTCGCCCGCCTGCTGCCTTTCTTCTAATTCAAACTAGCGCGCCAACGTCGTTGCTTGGTGGCCTCAACGCCCTTCTCCTATGTCGTCAGCAGCTTCTTCTGCACCTTCGCCTTCTTATCGCTGCCGGCGTAGGCGGTGCGCTTTGAGCCCGCCATGGGGTCGGTCTCATCGATGTCAAGGGCGGTTACCAAGGCAGCGACTGCGTCTATGGCTAGGTAGGGTTTTTGCCTCTGCCCGAATATGATTATTGGGAGTGGCAGGAGTGGAAGTGACTTATGTGCCACTGGCGGGCCATGTAGGACGTAGTGGAGCACGTGCGCGGATTCGTTGCAGCGTCCTCGTAGACGCATTAACGACGCAAATTTAGACCGTATTTACGTCCTCGTCGATAGGCCGATCATTTTGCTTTGGGCCGCTAGGCTGAGGTGCAGACCCATTTTTCGATCTCGCAAACGTTTGTTTGCGTCGGGCTGCTTGAGATTCCCTAATTAAGGGCACGTTTGGTTGCCTGGGCCGATTTCCTGCATGCCTACGCCAGCGAGATGGGAGACATTGCGCGTTCAGAGCGGGCCATGGGCCACTTTTGGCGGGTCGTTTGGTAGCATGTGTGGCCTTTTGCGCGCCGGAGAAGGAACCCAGGCCCATCGTTTGGTTGCCCGTTTCCAGCCCATTCTTCCCAGGTCGTGCAACCCACAGCCTGTTTGGTTGTACATAGCTCAGTGTTGTGGTAACCCCTTCACTTAGAGTGGTGAGGTTACCCAGTACTGAATAACACATACATGAGATTCAGTTCATCAGAAAAGATGCTGGTAATACACATCAACAAGTACTTAGTGGGAGATGCATCACGAACGAAGCAACTACTTCGTGATGCATCACATGTTCATCACGAGGGTTAGTATATACCACCTCGAAGAAGTTCATCATTACAAATCGGGGATCAGGTTGTACCAAGTCCTAGCTAATGGAGGGATACAAGATCACCTCCCAAAATCAGCGGATCATCGAAGGAAGCAAAGCACTAGGAAGGAAACGGTTGCGGAGAGGTCCTAAGCCAGCTCCTCCTCTCCGGTGGCTGCAGCTTACGGTAGACGGCATACTCGGCTTCATTGTCTGCAATGAAGTCGAGAGCCCTCACCAGCAAGTTAGGCTGGAACAGCTGCGCCTTGCAGACGAACCGGGGAGTGAAGATCATCTTCATCTGAGCGTAGTTGGTGATCGGGGTGCCGACGTACTGACGGTGCTTCGGGTACCGCTGCAATCGACAAGGAACACCTCTTAGTGCGGACGACATTGACATGTATATATGCTTTCAGATCTAAGCAGGAGCTCAATGAGGATTCGTACCGTGATGTACTCGTCCGCCGCCCCTTCATCACCGCCATAGAAACAACAACCATCTTCGCTCCAGTCGAGAATGCGATCGGATTTCATCTTCATGATGACGCTCCACTTTGTCCTCCAGTTTCTGATGTGGTTGTACAGCTGAAGAGTGGTGACATGCACGCCGGTGAATGCAAGAACATCCGCGGCTACCTTCTTCATCTGCTGCTCCTTGAATCCCATGTTGAAGTAGACACCGCTAGGGACGAGCTGAACCAACCGGTTCAGCACAAACTCTGATAGCTCAGGTTTCCAAAACATGGCTGGTTTGCTTGCTATCAGAGATGGAGCATTCTTGGCGCAGCAGATCAGGGGAGCCCAAAGGTATGATGGCCTACATGACATACACTAGCAGATCAATGAACTACGACATGGACATCCTTAAGCACTAGCAGATCAATGAACTACGACATGGACATCCTTAAGCACTAGCAGATGTATGAACTACCAGTACCACATGAAAGAACATCGAGGTAGGTAAGATCCGCCTTACAGTCAAAGGAGCCACACGCAGCACCGAGGTAGGGGATGCAGGGGACCCTGGCGAAGATGCAGCCAGCACCACCGTCCCAGTGGAAGATGCAGGAAGCACCACCGTCCCTGTCGTAGAGTCAGATCCAACCTGGAAAAGCTCCACAACCTCCACCGGCGACGAAGGAATGTCCTACAATGCATTCGTTCAGACCCTGGTTGTGTACCCATAAGATCTAGATCTAAGGCTAGGGTTTGCAGAAGCTTACCACAACTGAAGTCATCGATGTAGACGAAGAATACGACCATCCTCCGCGGCCAGTAGCCGCCGCCACAGCCGCCGTCGCTGCCGTAAGCCTCGCCGACCGTGCGGTGAGGTACAGCCGGCCATGTCGCTAGATCGGGGATGGTGGATGAGCTCGAAGTGGGGGGAAATGTGGGATTTGGATTTGCCAGTGAGAGAGCCGGCTCTATATACGGTGGCGAAATTTCAAGCGCGGTGAGCAAATTCATGGCGCCCATATTTCGCCGTCCGCGCGAGCTCCGCCATCTCCCGCGGTGGCTCTGCGAGGACGCCGCGTTCTCCACTTCTGCGGAAACGGGGGTAGCTCGCTAGAAACGTCCGAACCGGGCGTTCCTCCTGGGCCTGGCCCGAGGGTGCTTTGAGAACCGGTTCCTGCAAGAACGCGGCATCGACCAGGCATCCAAACAGGCCGAAAAAAGCTGGGCCGATGCGAGCCAAGGGGCATGCAGCCTACCAAACGTGCCCTAATGCGTTTCAGAAATTTCCTCCTGTAGCATGCCAGTGGCATATTCACTTTCCATGTGAAGCTTCAAAGGACATGGGTGTGTTGACTTCTCTGTTTAAAATAGCCCGCCATAGCCTGGCTATAGCCTTTTGTGAAGCCTCCAGCTACGGCTAGAGCTTTTAAAGGCTAAAATGAAAATAGTCGTCAATAGCCCAGCTATAGTTATTTAGCCCTAATTTATCCTAATAGCGGCTATCTTTCCATTCAGCGGGCCCAAAAATTCTGATCCAAAATTTCCAAAGTGGCCCCATTCTCTGGAAAAATCCCCACGCTGCTAACCCTAGCCACAAAATATACCTTATGTGACTATTTGTGTAATATGTTTTGGCTATGTGCATCTTGACTATCACTGATGCGCGTAAATGTACACGTCCGTTGGGAACCCCAAGAGGAAGGTATGATGCGCACAGTGGCAAGTTTTCCCTCAGAAAGAAACCAAGGTTGATCGAACAGGAGGAGCCAAGAAGCACGTTGAAGGTTGATGGTCGCGAAATGTGATGCGGCGCAACACCGGGGATTCCGGCGCCAACGCGGAACCTGCACAACACAACCCAAGTACTTTGCCCCAACGAAGCAGTGAGGTTGTCAATCTCACCGGCTTGTTGTAACAAAGGATTAAACGTATCGAGTGGAAGATGTTTGCAAAGAAACAGTAAACACAATTGCAGTAGATTGTATGCTATGTAAAGAATAGGACCGGGGTCCACAGTTCACTAGAGGTGTCTCTCCCATAAGATAAAAGCATGTTGGGTGAACAAATTACAGTCGGGCAATTGACAAATAGAAAGGCATAACAATGCATATACATGATATGATAAATATAGTGAGATTTAATCGGGCATTACGACAAAGTACATAGACCGCCATCCATGCATCTATGCCTAAAAAGTCCACCTTCAGGTTATCATCCGAACCCATTCAGTATTAAGTTGCTAAACAACAGAGACAATTGCATTAAGTATGGTGCGTAATGTAATCAACAACTACATCCTTAGACATAGCATCAATGTTTTATCCCTAGTGGCAACACACATCACAACCTTAGAACCTCTGTCACGATCCCAGATTCAATGAAGGCATGAACCCACTATCGAGCATAAATACCCCCTCTTGGAGTTAGAGCAAAAACTTGGCGAGCCTCTACTAATAACGGAGAGCATGCAAGATCATAAACAACACATAAACAATAGATTGATAATCACCATAATCATAGTACTCTCTATCCATCGGATCCCGACAAACACAACATATAGAATTACAGATAGATGATCTTGATCATATTAGGCAGCTCACAAGATCCAACAATGAAGCACAACAAGGAGAAGAACGACCATCTAGCTACTATGGACCCATGGTCCAGGGTGAACTACTCACTCATCACTCGGAGGCGACCATGGCGGTGTAGAGTCCTCGGGAGATGAATCCCTCTCCGCGGGTGCGGAGCGATCTCTGAATCCCGAGATGGGATTCGCGGCGGCGCGTCTGCGGAAGGTTTTCGTATCGTGGCTCTCGGTGCGGGGTTTCGCGACGGAGGCTTTAAGTAGGCGGAAGGTCGGGGGGCCACACGAGGGGCCTAGGGGTAGGTCGGCGCGGCCGGGGCACAGGCGCGCGGCCTGGCCCTGGCTGCCTCGTGGCCCACTTCGTTATATCTTCGGTCTTTGGAAGCTTGTGCAAAAATAGGACCACAGGCGAAAGTTTCGTCCAATTAAGAATATTTCCTTACTAGGATTTGAAACCAAAAACAGAAACGACAGCGGCTCTTCGGCATCTTGTTAATAGGTTAGTTCCAGAAAATGCATAAATATGACATATAATGTGTATAAAACATGTAGGTATCATCAATAAAGTAGCATGGAACATAAGAAATTATCGATACGTTGGAGACGTATCAGCATCCCCAAGCTTAGTTCTGCTCGTCCCGAGCAGTAAAACGATAACAAAGATAATTTCTGAAGTGACATGCCATCATAATCTTGATCATACTATTTGTAAACATATGTAATGAATGCGGCGATCAAAACAAAGGTAATGACATGAGTAAACAACTGAATCATAAAGCAAAACTTTTCATGAATAGTACTTTAAGACAAGCATCAATAAGTCTTGCATAAGAGTTAACTCATAAAGCAATAAATCAAAGTAAAGGTATTGAAGCAACACATAGGAAGATTAAGTTTCAGCGGTTGCTTTCAACTTATAACATGTATATCTCATGGATATTGTCAACATAAAGCAATATAACAAGTGCAATATGCAAGTATGTAGGAATCAATGCACAGTTCACACAAGTGTTTGCTTCTTAGGTGGAAGGAGATAGGTAAACTGACTCAACAATAAAAGTAAAGAATGGTCCTTCAAAGAGGAAAGCATCGATTGTTTGTATTTGTGCTAGAGCTTTTATTTTGAAAACATGAAACAATTTTGTCAACGGTAGTAATAAAGCATATGAGTTATGTAAATTATATCTTACAAGTTGCAAGCCTCATGCATAGTATACTAATAGTGCCCGCACCTCGTCCTACTTAGCTTGGACTACCGGATCTTTGCATGCCATGTTTCAACCAAGTGTCACAAAGGGGTACCTCCATGCCGCCTGTACAAAGGTCTAAGGAGAAAGCTCGCATTTTGGATTTCTCGCTTTTGATTATTCTCAACTTAGACATCCATACCGGGACAACATGGACAACAGATAACGGACTCCTCTTAAATGCATAAGCATGTAGCAAAGTTATTATTCTCATATGAGATTGAGGATATATGTCCAAACTGAAACTTCCACCATGATTCATGGCTTTAGTTAGCGGCCCAATGTTCTTCTCTAACAATTTTGCATGCTCCAACCACTAAAATGATAGATCCTTCAGACAAGACGGACATGCATAGCAACTCACATGATATTCAACAATAGTTGATGGCGTTCCCCAGAAGCATGGTTATCGCACAACAAGCAACTTAATAAAATATAAAGTGCATAAGTACATATTCAATACTACGATAGTTTTTAAGGCTATTTTGTCCCATGAGCTATATATTGCAAAGGTGAATGATGGAATTTTAAAGGTAGCACTCAAGCAATTTACTTTGGAATGGCGGAGAAATACCATGTAGTAGGTAGGTATGGTGGACACAAATGGCATAGTAGTTGGCTCAAGGATTTTGGATGCATGAGAAATATTCCCTCTCGATACAAGGTTTAGGCTAGCAAGGTTATTTGAAGCAAACTCAAGGATGAACAAGTGCAGCAAAACTCACATAAAAGACATATTGTAAACATTATAAGACTCTACACCGTCTTCCTTGTTGTTCAAAACTCAATACTAGATATTATCTAGACCTTAGAGAAACCAAATATGCAAATCAAATTTTAGCAAGCTCTATGTATTTCTTCATTAATGGGTGCAAAGCATATGATGCAAGAGCTTAAACATGAGCACAACAATTGCCAAGTATCACATTATCCAAGACATTTTAGAATTACTACATGTAGCATTTTCTAATTCCAACCATATAACAATTTAACGAAGAAGAAACTTCGCCTTGAACATTATGAGTAAAGCCTAAGGACACATGTGTCCATATGCAACAGCGGAGCGTGTCTCTCTCCCACAAAGTGAATGCTAGGATCCATCTTATTCAAACAAAAACAAAAACAAAAACAAACCGACGCTCCAAGTAAAGAATACAAGATGTGTGAATAAAAATATAGTTTCGGGGGAGGAACCTGATGATGTTGTCGATGAAGAAGGGATGCCTTGGGCATCCCCAAGCTTGAGTCTTCTTAAAATATGCAGGGGTGAACCACGGGGCATCCCCAAGCTTAGAGCTTTCACTCCTCTTGATCATAGTATATCATTCTCCTCTCTTGACCCTTGAAAACTTCATTCACACCAAACTTCAAGCAAACTCATTAGAGGGTTAGTGCACAATTAATAATTCACACATTCAGAGGTGACACAATCATTATTTTCACTTCTGGACATTGCATAATGCTACTGGACATTAATGGATCAAAGAAATAAATCCAACATAGCAAAAGAGGCAATGCGAAATAAAAGGCAGAATCTGTCAAAAACAGAACAGTCCGTAAATACGAATTTAAGGATGGCACTAGACTTGCTCAAATGGAAAAACTCAAAACTAATGAAAGTTGCTTACATATCTGAGGATCACGCTCGTAAATTGGCAGATTTTTTCGAATTTTCTGCAGAGAACTGTGCCCAGATTCGTGACAGAGACAGCAATGCTGTTTCTGCGCAGCGATCCCAAATATAACATCAACTTTGACATAGAAACTTTACTTGGCACAAAAACATGATAAGGAGAGGTTGCTACAGTAGTAAACAACTTCCAAGACTCAACAAAACAAAAAATTGCTGTAGGTAAAAACATGGGTTGTCTCCCATAAGCGCTTTTCTTTAACGCCTTTCAGCTAGGCGCAGAAAGTGCAAATCAAGTAACATCAAGAGTAGAAGCATCAACATCATAGCTTGTTCTAATAATAGAATCAAAAGGCAACTTCATTCTCTTTCTAGGGAAGTGTTCCATACCTTTCTTGAGAGGAAATTGATATTTAATATTACCTTCCCTCATATCAATAACAGCACCAACGGTTCGAAGAAAAGGTCTTCCCAACACAATTGGACAAGATGCATTGCATTCGATATCCAAGACAACAAAATCAACGGGGACAAGGTTATTGTTAACCATAATATGCACATTATCAATCCTCCCCAAAGGTTTCTTTTTAACATTATCGGCAAGATTAACATCCAAATAACAATTCTTCAATGGTGGCAAGTCAAGCATATCATAAATCTTTTTAGGCATAACAGATACTTGCACCAAGATCACATAAAGCATTACATTCAAAGTCATTGAATTTCATTTTAATGATGGCTCCCAACCATCTTCTAACTTTCTAGGAATAGAAGTTTCAAGTTTTAGTTTCTCTTCTCTAGCTTTTATGAGAGCATTTGTAATATGTTTTGTAAAGGCTAAATTTATAGCACTAGCATTAGGACTTTTAGCAAGTTTTTGTAAGAACTTTATAACTTCAGAGATGTGGCAATCATCAAAATCTAAATCATTATGAGCTACAGCAATGGGATCATTGTTCCCAAGGTTGGAAAAAATTTCAGCAGTTTTATCACAAGCAGTTTCAGCAGTTTTAGCAATTTCAGGCATTTTGTACGCTTTGCACTAGGAGTAGAAACATTGCCAACACCAATTATTTTACCATTGATAGTAGGAGGTGCAGCAACATGTGAAGAATTAGCATTACTAGTGGTGGTAATAGTCCAAACTTTAGCTACATTATTCTCTTTAGCTAGTTTTTCATTTTCTTCTCTATCCCACCTAGCACGCAATTCAGCCATTAATCTTATATTCTCATTAATTCTAACTTGGATGGCATTTGCTGTAGTAGTAATCTTATTATCAATATCATTATTAGGCATAACTTTCAATTTTAAGAGATTAACATCAGAGGCAAGTCTATCAACTCTAGAAGCAATAGTATCAATTTTATCAAGCTTTTCCTCAACAGATTTGTTAAAAGCAGTTTGTGTACTAATAAAT
Organism: Lolium multiflorum; assembly: GCA_030979885.1. Classification (NCBI taxonomy): domain Eukaryota; kingdom Viridiplantae; phylum Streptophyta; class Magnoliopsida; order Poales; family Poaceae; genus Lolium; species Lolium multiflorum. The sequence goes on along the minus strand of CM061751.1, from coordinate 175,113,051 downwards.
TCTTTAAGCATAGCTTCAAGACCAGAGGGTACACTCCTATTATTATTGTAAGAATTCCCATAAGAATTACCATAACCGTTACCATTAGCGAGAAGGATATGGCCTATAGTTATTAGAGTTGTTCCTATAAGCATTGTTGTTGAAATTATTATTTTTAATGAAATTCACATCAACATTTTCTTGAGCAACCAATGAAGCTAAAGAAACATTATTTGGATCAACATTAGATCTACCATTCACAAGCATAGACATAATCACATCAATCTTATCACTCAAGGAAGAGGTTTCTTCAACAGAATTTACCTTCTTACCTTGTGGAGCTCTTTCCGTGTGCCATTCAGTAATTTATCATCATATCATCAAGAAGTTTTGTAGCCGCCCCCAATGTGATGGACATAAAGGTACCTCCAGCAGCTGAATCCAATAAATTCCGCGAAGAAAAATTTAGTCCTGCATAGAAGGTTTGGATGATCATCCAAGTAGTCGGTCCATGGGTTGGGCAATTCTTTACCAAAGTTTTCATTCTCTCCCATGCTTGAGCAACATGTTCAGTATCTAATTGCTTAAAATTCATTATGCTACTTCTCAAAGATATAATTTTAGCGGGAGGATAATATCTACCAATAAAAGCATCCTTACATTTAGTCAAAGATAGCAACCAATCTTTAGCTCTTCCTCTTAATGAGAAAGGAAACACTTTCAATTTAATAATATCACCATCTACATCTTTATACTTTTGCATTTCACAAAGTTCAACAAAATTATTGAGATGGGCAGCAGCATCATCAGAACTAGCACCAGAAAATTGATCTCTCATAACCAAATTCAGTAAAGCAGGTTTAATTTCAAAGAATTCTGCTGTAGTAGCAGGTGGAGCAATAGGTGTGCATAGGAAATCATTATTATTTGCATTTGTGAAGTCACACAACTTAGTATTTTCAGGGGTATTCATTTTAGCAACGGTAAATAAAACAAACTAGATAAAGTAAATGCAAGTAACTAATTTTTGTGTTTTTGATATAGAGAGCAAGACAATAAATAAAGTAAAACTAGCAACTAATTTTTTTGTGTTTTGATTTAGTGCAGCAAACAAAGTAGTAAATAAAATAAAGCAAGACAAAAACAAAGTAAAGAGATTGAGAAGTGGAGACTCCCCTTGCGTGTCTTGATCTCCCGAGCGCTTGGAAAAACGATTCTTGGCGTGTAGTTGACGTGGGTTAGAAATCTCTGTGGTGTAGCTTTTCTTCTTCCCCGCAACGGCGCCAGAAAAACAGTGCTTGATGCGCGTAAATGTACACGTCCATTGGGAACCCCAAGAGGAAGGTATGATGCGCACAGTGGCAAGTTTTCCCTCAGAAAGAAACCAAGGTTGATCGAACCAGGAGGAGCCAAGAAGCACGTTGAAGGTTGATGGTCGCGAAATGTGATGCCAACACCAATTCCGCCAGCGGAACACACAACACAACCCAAGTACTTTGCCCCAACGAAGCAGTGAGGTTGTCAATCTCACCAGCTGTAACAAAGGATTAAACGTATCGAGTGGAAGATGTTTGCAAAGAAAACAGTAAACACAATTCGTAGATTGTATGCTATGTAAAGAATAGGACCGGGGTCCACAGTTCACTAGAGGTGTCTCTCCCATAAGATAAAAGCATGTTGGGTGAACAAATTACAGTCGGGCAATTGACAAATAGAGAAAGGCATAACAATGCATATACATGATATGATAAATATAGTGAGATTTAATCAAGCATTACGACAAAGTACATAGACCGCCATCCATGCATCTATGCCTAAAAAGTCCACCTTCAGGTTATCATCCGAACCCCATTCAGTATTAAGTTGCTAAGCAACAGACAATTGCATTAAGTATGGTGCGTAATGTAATCAACAACTACATCCTTAGACATAGCATCAATGTTTTATCCCTAGTGGCAACAGCACATCACAACCTTAGAACCTCTGTCACGATCCCAGATTCAATGAAGGCATGAACCCACTATCGAGCATAAATACCCCCTCTTGGAGTTAAGAGCAAAAACTTGGCCAGAGCCTCTACTAATAACGGAGAGCATGCAAGATCATAAACAACACATAAACAATAGATTGATAATCACCATAATCATAGTACTCTCTATCCATCGGATCCCGACAAACACAACATATAGAATTACAGATAGATGATCTTGATCATGTTAGGCAGCTCACAAGATCCAACAATGAAGCACAACAAGGAGAAGACGACCATCTAGCTACTTATGGACCCATGGTCCGGGGTGAACTACTCACTCATCACTCCGGAGCGACCATGGCGGTGTAGAGTCCTCCGGGAGATGAATCCCCTCTCCGGCAGGGTGCGGGACGATCTCTCTGAATCCCAGAGATGGGATTCGCGGCGGCGCGTCTCTGGAAGGTTTTCCGTATCGTGGCTCTCGGTGCTGGGGGTTTCGCGACGGAGGCTTTAAGTAGGCGGAAGGTCAACGCGGGGGCCACACGAGGGGCCTAGGGGTAGGTCGGCGCGGCCGGGGCCGGGCCGCGCCGCCCTAGCCCTGGCCCTCGTGGCCCCACTTCGTTATATCTTCGGTCTTGGAAGCTTCGTGCAAAAATAGGACCCTGGGCGAAAGTTTCGTCCAATTCGAGAATATTTCCTTACTAGGATTCTGAAACCAAAAACAGCAGACAAGCGGCTCTTCGGCATCTTGTTAATAGGTTAGTTCCAGAAAATGCATAAATATGACATATAATGTGTATAAAATATGTAGGTATCATCAATAAAGTAGCATGGAACATAAGAAATTATCGATACGTTGGAGACGTATCAATCACTACAACAAAAACATGCCTTAGAGACATTTTCTACTATGTCTCCTCAATCCTAATGCAATTTGATGTATAGTGATGACCTACAAGTATAGGGGATCGCAACAGTCTTCGAATGAAGTAAAACCCAAATTTGTTTATTCGACACAAGGGAAGCCAAAAAATATTTATAAGCTTTAACAGATGAGTTGTCAATTCAGCTGCACCTGGAAATAGACTTTCTCGCAACAGTTTATCAGTAGTAACACTTTTATAGCAGTAGCAGTAGTGAAGTAACAACAGTAATGAAATAAAAACAACAGTAGCGATGATTGCAGTAGACAGCAGGATTAAAATACTATAGGCATATGGATAGATGAATGGGCGATGCATGAATAAGATAATTCATATAATAAACAAGACATGGGAATTTGCAGGTAATAATGATAAAAGCATCGAAGTACTAAGTAACCATAGGCGTGCGTTCCTATTTAGTCGTGCGTGCTCGCAAGGAGAAACTTGCACGAAATCTTTTGTCCTACTAGCCCGTTTGCAGCGGGGTTGATGGCGCGTGAAGCACACGTCCGTTGGGAACCCCAAGAGGAAGGTGTGATGCACACAGCAGCAAGTTTTCCCTCAGAAAGAAACCAAGGTTATTGCACCAGTAGGAGTCAAGGGCCACGTGAAGGTTGTTGGTGGAGGAGTGTAGTGCGGCGCAACACAGGGATTCCGGCGCCAACGTGGAACCTGCACAACACAATCAAAATACTTTGCCCCAACGTAACAGTGAGGTTGTCAATCTCACCGGCTTGCTGAAAACAAAGGATTAAACGTATGGTGTGGAGAATGATGTTTGTTTGCAAAGAACAACGGAGAACAGAGATTGTATTTCACATGTAAAAGAATGGACCGGGGTCCACAGTTCACTAATGGTGTCTCTCCAATAAGATAAATAACATGTTGGGTGAACAAATTACAGGTGGGCAATTGACAAATAAAGATTCATATACATATCATGATGATCACTATGAGATTTAATCAGGCATTACGACAAAGAACATAGACCGCCATCCATGCATCTATGCCTAAATAGTCCACCTTCAGGTTAGCATCCGCACCTTTCCAGTATTAAGTTGCAAACAACAGACAATTGCATTAAGTATGGTGCATAATGTAATCAACACAAATATCCTTAGACAAAGCATTGATGTTTTATCCCTAGTGGCAACAACACATCCACAACCTTAGAACTTTCTGTCACTGTCCCAGATTCAATGGAGGCATGAACCCACTATCGAGCATAAATACTCCCTCTTGGAATTACAAGTATCAACTTGGCCAGAGCCTCTACTAGCAACGAGAGCATGCAAGAACATAAACAACACATATATGATAGATCAATAATCAACTTGACATAGTATTCTATATTCATCGGATCCCAAACACAACATGTAGCATTACAAATAGATGATCTTGATCATGTTAGGCAGCTCACAAGATCTAAACATGATAGCACAAGAGGAGAAGACAACCATCTAGCTACTGCTATGGACCCATAGTCCAAGGATGAACTACTCACGCATCAGTCCGGAGGCGGGCATGGTGATGTAGAGCCCTCCGGTGATGATTCCCTCTCCGGCAGGGTGCGGAGGCGATCTCCTGAATCCCCGAGATGGGATTGGCGGCGGCGCGTCTGAAGTATTTCCGTATCGTGGCTCTCGGTAATAGTGTTTTCGCGACGGAGAGTTTAAGTAGGCGGAAGGGCAACGCGGAGGGCACCCGAGGGGCCCACACCATAGGCGGCGCGGGCCTCCTTGGCCGCGCCGCCTTGTGTCGCCACCTCGTGGCCCCGCCGTATCCCCTTCGGTCTTCTGGAAGCTCCGTGGAAAAATAAGACCCTGGGCGTTGATTTCGTCCAATTCCGAGAATATTTCCTTTGTAGGATTTATGAAACCAAAAACAACACAAAATAGCAACTGGCGCTTCGGCATCTTGTTAATAGGTTAGTGCGGAAAATGCATAATAATGATGTAAAGTATGTATAAAACATGTGAGTATTGTCATAAAAGTAGCATGGAACATAAGAAATTATAGATACGTTGGAGACGTATCAAGCATCCCCAAGCTTAGTTCCTACTCGCCCTCGAGTAGGTAAACGATAACAACAATAATTTGAAGTGACATGCTACCAACATAATCTTGATCAACATTATTGTAAAGCATATGAGATGAATGGAGTGATTCAAAGCAATAGATTGCTAACAAAGAGATAATGACTAAACAACTGAATCATATAGCAAAACTTTTCATGAATAGTACTTTCAAGACAAGTATCAAAAAGACTTGCATAAGAGCTAACTCATAAAGCAATAGATTCAAAGTAGAAGGCATTGAAGCAACACAAAGGATGATTAAGTTTCAGCATTGCTTTCAACTTGTAACATGTATATCTCATGGATAATTGTCAACATAGAGTAATATAACAAGTGTAATAAGTAAACATGTAAGAATCAATGCACACAGTTAACACAAGTGTTTGCTTCTAAGATAGAAAGAAGTAGGTAAACTGACTCAACATAAAGTAAAAGAATGGCCCTTCGCAGAGGAAGCATTGATTACTATTTTTGTGCTACTACTTTTTGAAAACATAGAAACAATTTTATCAACGGTAGTAATAATTCATATGTGTTATGTATAAAACTTCCTACAAGTTGCAAGCCTCATGCATAGAATACCAATAGTGCCCGCACCTTGTCCTAATTAGCTTGGATTTACATGGATTATCATTGCATAACATATGTTTCAACCAAGTGTCACAATGGGGTACCTCTATGCCGCCTGTACAAAGGTCCAAGGAGATAAATCGCATTTGATTTCTCGTTTTTGAATAATCTCAACTTAGGACATCCATACGGGACAACATAGAAAACAGATAATGGACTCCTCTTTAATGCATAAGCATTCAACAACAGATAATATTCTCATAAGAGATTGAGGATGAATGTCCAAACTGAAAACTTCCACCATGATACATGGCTTCGGTTAGCGGCCCAATGTTCTTCTCTAACATATGCATACTCAAACCATTTGATCATGATAAATCACCCTTACTTCAGACAAGACGAACATGCATAGCAACTCACATGATATTCAACAAAGGTGTAAAAGTTGATGGCGTCCCCGAAACATGGTTACCGCTCAACAAGCAACTTATAAGAACTAAGATACATAGCTACATATTCATCACCACAATAGTTTTTAAGCTATTTTTCCCATGAGCTATATATTGCAAAGACAAAGGAATGAAATTTTAAAGGTAGCACTCAAGTAATTTACTTTGGAATGACAGAAAAATACCACATAGTAGGTAGATATGGTGGACACAAATGGCATGGGTTTTGGCTCAAGGTGTTTGGATGCACGAGAAGCATTTCCTCTCAGTACAAGGCTTTGGCTAGCAAGGTTGTTTGAAGCAAACACAAGTATGAACAGGTACAGCAAAACTTACACAAGAACATATTGCAAGCATTATAAGACTCTACTGTCTTCCTTGTTGTTCAAACATTTTACCAGAAAATATCTAGACCTTAGAGAGACCAATCATGCAAACCAAATTTCAACAAGCTCTACGGTAGTTCTCCACTAATAGATTAAACTACATGATGCAAGAGCTTAAACAAGATCTATGAGAGCTCAAAACAATTGCCAAGTATCAAGTTATTCAAGACCATATGAAGCATTTTGATTCCAACCAAATAGCAATCAACGAAGCAATTTTCAGCCTTCGCCATGAACATTAAAGCATAACTAAGAACACAAGTGTTCAAATGAAAAAGCGGAGCGTAATATCTCCAATACAAGGATTGTGGGATCCAACTTTATTCAAACCAAAACAAAAATAAAAGCAAAAATACGCTCCAAGTAAAGAACATAAGATGTGATGGAATAAAAATATAGTTTCTAGAAGTGACACGATAAGTTGTCGATGAAGAAGAGATGCCTTGGGCATCCCCAGCTTAGATGCTTGAGTCTTCTTGAAATATGCGGGGATGAACCACGGGGGCATCCCCAAGCTTAGACTCTTCACTCTTCTTGATCATATTGTATCATCCTCTTCTCTTGACCCTTGAAAACTTCCTCCACACCAAACTTAAAGCAAACTCATTAGAGGGTTAGTGCATAATCAAAAATTAATATATTCAGAGGTGACATAATCATTCTTAACACTTGGACATTGCATAAAGCTACGAAAGTTAATGGAACAAAGAAATCCATTCAACATAGCAAAAGAGGCAATACGAAATAAAAAGCAGAATCTATCAAAACAGAACAGTCCGTAAAGACGAATTTTTCTGAGGCACTTAACTTTCGAGATGGAAAAACTCAAAACTAATGAAAGTTGCGTACATATCGGGATTACGCACGTAAATTGGCAGATTTTTTGATTCTTCTACGAGAGATCTACGCAAATTCGTGACAGACAGCAATTGTTTTGCGCAGTAATCCAAATCTAGTATCAACTTTACTATAGAGACTTTACTTGGCACAAAAACATGATAAGGAGAGGTTGCTACAGTAGTAACAAATTCCAATATTCAACAATACAGTAGTAAAAGAAATAAAAACATGGGTTATCTCCCAAGAAGTGCTTTTCTTTAACGCCTTTCAGCTAGGCGCAGAAAGTGCAAATCAAGTAACATCAAGAGAAGAAGCATCAACATCATAATTTGTTCTAATAATAGAATCAAAGGCAACTTCATTCTCTTTCTAGGAAAGTGTTCCATACCTTTCTTGAGAGGAAATTGATACTTAATATTTCCTTCTTTCATATCAATAACAGCACCAACAGTTCGAAGAAAGGGTCTTCCCAAGACAATAGGACAAGATGCATTGCATTCAATATCCAAGACAACAAAATCAACGGGGACAAGGTTATTGTTAACCGTAATGCAAAAATTATCAATCCTCCCCAAAGGTTTCTTTAGAGAATTATTAGCCAGATTAACATCCAAATAACAATTTTTCAATGGTGGCAAGTCAATCATATCATAAACTTTCTTAGGCATAACAGAAATACTTGCACCAAGATCACATAAAGCATTACAATCAAAATCATTGAATTTCATCTTAATGATGGGCTCCCAACCATCTTCCAACTTCCTAGGAATAGAAGCTTCAAGTTTTAATTTCTCTTCCCTAGCTTTAATGAGAGCATTTGTAATATGTTTTGTAAAGGCTAAATTTGTAGCACTAGCATTAGGACTTCTAGCAAGTTTTTGTAAGAACTTAATAACTTCAGTAATATGACAATCATCAAAATCTAAACCATTATGATCTACAACATTCTGAAAATTTTTAGCACTATTATCACAAACAGTTTCAGCAGTTTCAGGCAATTTTGCACGCTTTGTACTAGGAGTAGAAACATTGCCAACACCAATTATTTTACCATTGATAGTAGGAGGTTTAGCAACATGTGAAGAATCAACATTACTAGTGGTGGTAATAGTCCAAACTTTAGCTACATTATTCTCTTTAGCAAGTTTTTCTTTTCTTCTCTATCCCACCTAGCATGCAATTCAGCTAACATTCTAATATTATCATTAATACGAACTTGGATGGCATTTGTTTTAGCAAACTTAGCATCTTTAACTTCATTAGGCATAACTTTCAGTTTTAAAAGATCAACATCAAGAGTAAGACTATCAACCTTAGAAGCAAGAACATCAATTTTACCAAGCTTTTCCTCAACAGTTTTATTAAAAGCAGTTGTGTACTAATAAATTCTTTAAGCATGACTTCAAGAACAGAGGGTACAATCTTATTATTGTTGTAAGAATTACCATAAGAATTACCATAACCACTACCATTATTAGAAGGATATGGCCTATAGTTGTTGTTACCATATTATTCCTATAAGCATTGTTGTTGAAATTATTATTCTTGATGAAATTCACATGAACATGCTTTTCTTGAGCAACCAATGAAGCTAAAGGAACATTATTATGATCAATATGAGATCTACCATTTGCAAGCATAGACATAATAGCATCAATCTTATCACCCAAAGAGGTTTCTTCAACAGAATTTACCTTCTTACCTTCAGGAGTTCTTTCAGTATGCCATTCAGAGTAACTGGTCATCATATCATCAAGAAGCTTTGTTGCGGCGCCTAAGGTGATGGACATAAAAGTACCTCCAGCAACTGAATCTAATAGGTTCCTCGAGGAAAAATTCAATCCTGCATAAAAGGTTTGGATGATCATCCAAGTTGTTAGTCCATGGGTAGGGCAATTCTTTACCAAAGATTTCATTCTCTCCCATGCTTGAGCAACATGTTCATTATGAAATTGCTTAAAGTTCATAATGCTACTTCTCAAAGATATAATCTTAGCAGGAGGATAATATTTACCAATAAAAGCATCTTTACATTTAGTCCATGAATCAATACTATTTTTAGGCAAAGAAAGCAACCAATTTTTAGCTCTTCCTCTTAAGGAGAAAGGAAACAATTTCAGTTTTATAATATCACCATCTATATCCTTATACTTTTGCATTTCACAAAGTTCAACAATATTATTAAGATGGGCAGCAGCATCATCAGTACTAACACCAGAAAATTGCTCTCTCATAACAAGATTCAGTAAAGCAGGTTTAATTTCATAAAATTCTGCTGTAGTAGCAGGTGGAGCAATAGGAGTACATATAAAATCATTATTATTTGTGCTAGTGAAATCACACAACTTAGTATTTTCAGGAGTACCCATTGTAGCAATAATAAAAGTAAACTAAGCAACAGAATAAAGTAAAGACAAGTAACTAATTTTTTTGTGTTTTGATATAGAGCAACTAAACAAGACAAATGAAATAAAGTAAAGCAACTAATTTTTTTGTGTTTTTGATATAAAGCAAACAAGACAGAAAATAAAATAAAGTAAAGCAAGACAAAAACAAAGTAAAGAGATTGGATGTGGAAGACTCCCCTTGCAGCGTGTCTTGATCTCCCGACAACGGCGCGAAGCCTGATGGCGCGTGAAGCACACGTCCGTTGGGAACCCCAAGAGGAAGGTGTGATGCGCACAGCGGCAAGTTTTCCCTCAGAAAGAAACCAAGGTTATCGAACCGGTAGGAGTCAAGGGCCACGTGAAGGTTGTTGGTGGAGGAGTGTAGTGCGGCGCAACACCGGGGATTCGGCGCCAACGTGGAACCGCACAACACAATCAAAATACTTTGCCCCAACGTAACGTGAGGTTGTCAATCTCACCGGCTTCTTGAAAACAAAGGATTAAACGTATGGTGTGGAGAATGATGTTTGTTTGCGAAGAACAAGAAGAACAGATTGCGATAGATTGTATTTCAGATGTAAAAAATGGACGGGGTCCACAGTTCACTAGTGGTGTCTCTCCAATAAGATAAATAGCATGTTGGGTGAACAAATTACAGGTGGGCAATTGACAAATATAGATTCATATACATATCATGATGATCACTATGAGATTTAATCAGGGCATTACGACAAAGAACATAGACCGCCATCCATGCATCTATGCCTAAAAAGTCCACCTTCGGGTTAGCATCCGCACCCCTTCCAGTATTAAGTTGCAAACAACAGACAATTGCATTAAGTATGGTGCGTAATGTAATCAACACAAATATTCTTAGACAAAGCATCGATGTTTTATCCCTAGTGGCAACAGCACATCCACAACCTTAGAACTTTGTCACTCCCGATTCAATGGAGGCATGAACCCACTATCGAGCATAAATACTCCCTCTTGGAGTTACAAGTATCAACTTGGCCAGAGCCTCTACTAGCAACGGAGAGCCTGCAAGAACATAAACAACACATATATGATAGATCAATAATATACTTGACATAGTATTCTATATTCATCGAATCCCACCAAACACAACATGTAGCATTACAAATAGATGATCTTGATCATGTTAGGCAGCTCACAAGATCTAAACATGATAGCACAAGAGGAGAAGACAACCATCTAGCTACTGCTATGGACCCATAGTCCAAGGATGAACTACTCACGCATTAGTCCGGAGGCGGGCATGGTGATGTAGAGCCCTCCGGTGATGATTCCCCCTCTCCGGCAGGGTGATCTCCTGAATCCCCAGAGATGGGATTGGCGGCGGCGTCTGAAGGTATTTCCGTATCGTGGCTCTCGGTAATAGGGTTTCGCGAGAGTTTAAGTAGGCGGAAGGGGGCGGCGAGGGGCCACACCATAGGGAGGCGCGGGCCCTCCTTGGCGCGCCGTGGTATCGCCACTTCGTGGCCCCACTTCGTATCCCCTTCGGTCTTCTGGAAGCTCCGTGGAAAAATAAGACCCTGGGCGTTAATTTCGTCCAATTCCGAGAATATTTCCTTTGTAGGATTTCTGAAACCAAAAACAGGAAAACAAAGCTGGCGCTTCGGCATCTTGTTAATGGTTAGTGCCGGAAAATGCATAATAATGATGTAAAGTATGTATAAAACATGTGAGTATTGTCATAAAAGTAGCATGGAACATAAGAAATTATAGATACATTGGAGACGTATCAGGGGTCTCAGGGGAATCTAATGGTAATTAAGGTACTCCTTTTAATAGAGTACCGGAGCAAAGCATTAACACTCCGTGAACACACGTGATCCTCACATCATATTCACCCCTCCGGTTATCCCAATTTCTGTCACTTTGGGGCCTCGGGTTCCGGACAACGATATGTGTATACAACTTGCAGGTATGATAAAAATACAATAATTATCCTCAAGAATCAATAACATGTTCAGATATGAGATCATGGCACTCGGGACCAAAGTGACAAGCAGTAAGCATAACAAGTTGCAACAATGTCAAAAATAATACAATGGATACTAGGCACTATGCCCCTAACAATCTTATAGCTATTACATGAATAATATCATCCAATCCCTACCATCCCCTACAGCCTACAGCAGGGGAATTACTCACACATGGATGGGGGAATCATGGATGGTTGATGGAGAGGCGTCGGTGATGATGATGGCGATGATCTTCTCCAATTCCCTGTCCCGACAGGGTGCCAGAACGGAGTTTCTAGTTCCTGGATTGGGGTTTCTGGTGGCGGCGGAGAAGCGGAACTCTTTTTGGAAAAATGTTGAACCCCCTCTGTTTTCAGGTTAGGGCCTTTTATATAGTCTGGAGGAGAGGTCGAGGGGGTGCCCGAGGTGGCCACACCACCCCTAGGCGCGGCCAGGGCTGGCCCGCGCCTAGGCCTGGTGTGGGCCCCTTGTGGCTCTTCTCCGTCTCGTCTTCTGGCTCCGTGAGTCTTCGGGTAAAATAGGGACTTTGCGATATTTTCCGGGAATGAATTGATTGCTATACTTGAGAAATTTGCTAAAGATCCCACTATTAATGGTAATCAAGCTGGTTTTGGTTCCTACATTGCTAACTATGTTATTAAAGAAAAGATTCAGAGATATATTAATGAGGCCATAATACCACCTAAGCCTGGGGATGTATGGATCCCCAATATTTTAATATCTAGTGACAAAGAAACACATCATGCTATTCTAGATTTAGGATCTAATGTTTCTGTCATATCAAAAGAGCTATATGAATTACTTAATCTTAAAAATATGGAAAAATCTCTATTGATTTATTACTTGCTGATGATTCAACCAAAAAGGCTATATGAAACAAAAATATGTAATGGTTGAATTGCATATGACATATGTACCTGTTGATTTCATTGTTATGGACATGTGGAGAAATACCTCTAGTCCTATAAACCTTGGAAGACCTTTTCTGAGAACAACAGGAGCTATCATTGATTCCAAAGAAGGGAATGCCAAGTTTTATTTCCATCATAAGAAGTGTATGGAACAGTTTCCAAGAAATAAGGAGGTAGCATTTATGGTACCACATAGTTTCCATGACACTTGAATCAAGTAAATAAGCCTAGCTATATGGCTATAAAAAAGCGCTTTGCGGGAAACACGCGAGATATTTTTATTCTTAGTTTTTATTTCGCATGCTTGTTGTAGCATGTTAGTTTTGTTTTAGTTTACTCTCTAGATAAAGTATCAAGTTGTCACCCGTTTGGATGTTTAAAGTTGCAAACCTAATATGAAGTTGCTGATTTCTGTGCTGCACTTTTTAGTGCGTGATTTTTGTCTCCTTACTGGTAGTTCCTAAATTTTTTATATTAATTCAGTAGCTGAAACTTTGCATACTCTATATTCACGTAAATTGGATTGATTTTTTGAGGTGTCTAAGTCGTACTAAAAACTCAGTTTTTCTGTAGCAAAAATTGTAGGCAAATTCTGTCTTGCTTTGTTAGATCCATTCTTTTGAGTGTCAAAATGATTTTTACTTGGATATTTTGATATGTTAGAATGAGTAGAACATTATGTTCTCTCTGTTTCATGAAGATATAATTTTATTCTTGAGTAAAATAGCAGCAAGTATATTTCTTTGTACCTCTAGCGTCACCCATAGAAAAGAATGGCCAGAAAAGTTTGGCTTGAAGTTTTTTCACGGGAAATGGAGGAATATCACACTAAGATGATTCAATTATGATTAAGATCATAATATTGGGGATTCACATCACAACCCACTAGACTCATTTAAAAATTCCTGGTTTGAGCACCTCTAAATTCTGTTTTTTTAGCAACATATAATTTTTGCAAAAACTTGAAGCGTCCTTGTTTTATTTGTGTCTAGTTTTTTTTGTTTTATGAGAGGACCATCATATTGAGTGTTTATAATGCATATACATGAGCTACTGGATCAAACTCTTTATCTCTGAATGTTCAAAGTTAAATAAGTTGCATGCTTATAAAAGAAAAGGAGGAATGCCTAAAAGCTGAAATTTATTTTGTGTATTGTTTGTCTAGTTTCACATGCTCTATTGAGTTATGATTTGTTATGTGCCTTATTCAGTGCTACTTATTGTTAGTATACATAGATGTTTAATTTTAAGTATCATTCTTTGATGATGAATGAATAGCCTATGGATACTATTGGATGCTTTTAGACCTCTTGCTAGCTAAAAGATTTGAATTCTTACACAAGCATAAACTTATTTCCAAGCCCAACTCAAATCCAATCTATATTATATCTACCTATACAACACTTGCTATTCCAAGAATAATGTGTGTGCTTTGTCTCCAACCTTTTCAAATTTTCTTTTTTTGTGTAATTTAAAGCTCATAAGAAAGTAAGGTTTGGTAGAAAATACCTCTATGCATGTGTTGGTTTGACTCATTATGAGTAATGAGCTAGACCATAACCATGTTTACTGGGGAAGTCTTTCAACATTGCACTTTTGGGGTATTGCACTCTATGTTGATCATCATTTATTTTGTTTTGCTTATGGCTATCTTTTGTAAAATAAGTAGAGGTTATTTAAGCAAGTAAGCATGCATTGTTAGGGAAGAGCAATGGGCCGCTAACCGAAGCCATGCTTAATCATGGCGGAAGTTTGAGCAACGAGCATCCTCAATAGGAAGAGTGAAAAAAGAGTTGTGTTGAAAAAGAATTGTGAAAAAAGAGCTGTGAAAAAAAAGAGTGAGAAAAGAAACAAAAAGAGAATGAGAAAAAAGTGAGAGAGAGTTAGAGAGGATGCTCAACGTCTGTTGTTCATGTTGTCCCGGTATGGATGCCCTATAGTTGAGATGCACATATCCTTTGGTCCTTTGTACAAGTGGCATGAAGGTATCCCATTGCAATACTTGGTTAAAACATATATGTCGAAAAATCTTGGTAACCCGGAGTTGAGTAACAAGAGGTGTAGTTCTTAGCATTCAAGAAAGTGAGGCACCACTTACTCATAAGAGGTCAAACTCATGACACATAGATATCTTTATACATGAGATATTTGGTACCGCATCCTTATTATTATTGTTGGCATGAATTGCGTAGCTCAAAACCATATTTTATGCGCTTTACTTTTTATTTAGTTGGACGTTTAGCACATACATTTCCTGCTCGGGACGAGCATAGGTTAAGCTTGGGGATGTGGATGCATGTAAAATGCATACATGAACTTTGTCCTTTATCATATTGAATTTCCACATATTTGCAACATATATGATGATAATACCATGTTTTACATTAATTTATGGGGATTTACCAATGATCCCCTTTATTTGGGTTATAACACTGCAGAATAGGAAAACCCTGTTTTGTTTATTTTTCACTTTCAGAGACCTATACGGAATCAAAATTTTCTGAGATTTTGGAGCGTCACTTTTTCATCGGTTGATCATCCGTTTGCCCTGATTCTTTCGCGAATCGACGTATTTTTTCCTAAAAAATACTATATATATGACCCCGAAGAGTTCTCGGGAGGGAAGCGCCGCACAAACACAGAAACACGGAAACGGAGGCTGCTGCAGAGAAGATTGGAGGGGGAAACTCCGCTGGGATCACCGTCGGAGGGATGTCCACCTCTCCAACGTCTTCACCATCATCACCATGACCAAGAGGGAGTAGTCCACCTCTAGACTACGGGTTTGTGGCAGTAGCTTGATCTATTTCTCTCATGTTCTTCATAGTTCTTAGTGTCGTATGAGCTGCCTATCATGATTATGGCCATATTTGTAATACATATGTGGTGGATCCTTATTCTACGATATTGTTTTTGAGATTTGATCTTATTATATGGTGAGATGTATTGATAGATGCATATTATGTACCTTGTTCTTAAGTGTTTGTTCTGATCAAACATATGTGCAAGAGCGTGTGTGTGGGGTGATGTGTGTATTAGATGAAGTAGCAGATGATCTTGTTTGTTCAAGGTAGCATATTTGATATTCAAACTTCATGTCAAATTAAGTACTTATTGTATGCTTTGTTAATTCTTAATATAAGATTGATGAAGTTTTTCTTGTGGAGTATAGGAGAGGTGTATTGCATCATCTCTATGTTAGGACGTGATGCCCATATTAATTCTGATCTTACATATAATATTATCTGCACATTCATATCTCATTGATGAATTGTTTTTTGTCCACCACAACTTTAAGAGAGAATAGTAAAGTGAAACCATAAACCCCCCCTCCACTTTTTATCATAAGAAACACATTTATATCGCTTTTCCCTTGTTTTCAATTTACCGCACTATTTTAATCCGAAAATACAAAATTATTTACTTTTCTTATTTGCATCCAAAACACCAAAAACAATCAACCTCTTTACATTTTTTTACTTAGTTATTTTATCAAGTTTAGTTTTTTACTTTTTTTTATTTCTACCTGTGTTATTTACTTACATGAAACCTTGTGCTTGACAACCACACGGTGGAGTTGGGGACACAAGACTTTTATTTTACTTGTAGGGTTGCTAGAAGAAGGAAGAAGAGAATACTCTTTCGTCCAGTTTCCCGAGAGTTCGATATAAACTCTCGAGTCACCCTTGTGGGGAAGATACTTCGCTAATACAACACTCTGCACTTGGAGTTCCAACATATCAATATCCTTTTGGCATTGCTTGTAGCCGTCATCACTTGTCCCGACTTGTGCCATGGGCAAAGGCCAGCCCTTCCGTAAGACACTACACGGCGGCGAGGTTGGCTACTCGCGTGGTGGCAAGAAGGCTTGACACCGCCACCATGTCCCGGTGGAGTGGGTGCGCCGACTATGGGAGGTGAACGGACCAGTGCCATGGTCGGATGTAAGCTTACCAGGTGAAGAATGGTACCTCAACTCCTTCCATGTGCCGGTCCCCTCCGTGCCTCGTGCGGGACAAGAGTGGCATGACGAGGTCCGGCGCCGCTGGTTCATCATGCCTCCAGATCTACGGGATGATCTGACGTTCGACCTCAACTCGTACAAGTACATCACGTTCGGGGCGTGGGAGTTCGACCAGCGGCGCCACGCGGGGTACCTCGACGACGTCGGATTCTTCAAGTTGGAACTCGTGAATGGCCTCACGAATGACGACGGCGAAGAGGAGGCCAACGATGACGAGGGCGGCGATCAGGAGGCTGACCACCACTGCGACGAGAACTTGACGATGGCGGCGCATCGTGGGATCTAGAGCACTAGCCGCCGGATCTCAACAAGGACGAGGCCATCCAGCTCGCCATCGTCCAGAGCGAGCTCGACCAGCTCGCCTAGTGGGATGGTCTCGTCATCCAGCTTCGCGACTCTGCACTGGCGTAGGCACGCTAGTGACGTCTCAGGCGACTCCGGAGCATGAGTAACATGGCCCATATGTTGTTCCTCCCGTGGCGTGGGATCCGTGGCCTCAGCCGGCGGCCTTGGCTGCCATTCCTCCTCCTCCTGCGCCGCCGGTGCCACACTAGCCATGGCAGATGATGGAGATCGTTGACCTCACCGGGAGACGACCCAATTTGATGTTTCTATGTTTTTTCCTATATTTTTAGTTTATCCTATGTTTTACCAACACCAAGTAATGTATCTCTATCAAATGTACCTTTATCTACGTCAGGCTGTTGGAGGCACCCGCAAACGGGTTCACAGCTCAACGCAAACAGACACGCGCGTTAATTTTGGTGACCGAACGTCGGGTAGGTGGAGATGGTAACGGGCCGGAACCAACATACCGTGAGACACCCGTGCAAAGAAAAAAATGTATCTACTGGCTCACTCCAGTGTACTGGCTCAAGTCCATCAGACTAGTATGAGCCGAAGAGCTTCCTTCCCTTCGAAGACTCCTTCCCCATCTAAAAAAAGCCTTCTTCCCCTCAAGCCTCCGTCCTCAAACCAAAACTCTCCCTATTTCAAATGAAACCCTAGCCGGTTGAAGCTTGCAATGGACTCCACCACCTGTGACCGATCAGCTATCGTGGCCTACGACGGCCGCCGCTTCCCCGATGATCCCCCGCCGCCGCATGGTAACGATGGTACGACACTAGCTCCCCCTTCCCATTCTCATCGGCATTTAGCAAATCTTCTTGTTTTGTTACGGTTCTTCTTCTCTGCAAGCGTTTCTTTCAAAGGAGAAAGCTAGATGAGTGTTTGTTCTGTTCAGATTCGTCCCATTCTCAGTTCTTGTTTTTTTTGGTAACGGATTTGCTAGTTGTTCAAATCTGCAAAAGAACTGTGGGATTCGCGTGAGATTTCTTTGGTACAGGTCAAATCTAAGAGAGAAATACCAGCATTTTCGGATTTATTTTTGTCAACAAAATGCAAAAAGTTTGGCAATATTTACAACTCTGTCCACTACCAGTACACCACAGTCCACACCCCTACGCGCTAAGCTCCGCCAGCAGTGGCGTCTGAAGTACGGTCGGATATGTTCAGTTTCTGG
Organism: Lolium multiflorum; assembly: GCA_030979885.1. NCBI lineage: Eukaryota > Viridiplantae > Streptophyta > Magnoliopsida > Poales > Poaceae > Lolium > Lolium multiflorum. Next base: position 175,095,001 of record CM061751.1, on the reverse strand, counting down.
ATTAATAATATTCCCTCCGATACATAATAAGTGTGAGAGGCTTATTTTAAATTTGAGCTAATTTGAACTGAACTCCCGACACTATGGATGGGAGGGAGTAGAAATTGTTGGATCATATATTTAAGAGTGGCAATCCTCAAATGTCCTAATTTAAAATGGGTCGTTCTGATCATAAATGATTTCTGATTATTTCGATGCTACACACATGATGTGTCACTTTGTTGGAAAAAATTAATGTGCGGTTAGTGGAACCATTTCACCTCTGTAACACCGATCTTTCTGACAATGTTTTCTGGTGATTGGCAATGTGAAGGCAGAGACATCGACGCGGCATCGGCAGATACTGTGGCACTGTTGTCCAGGACGGAGCAGCTGCTGCAGGATCTTGCCAAGACCAAGTGTGCCATAACCATGTGCTTAGCGAGGCGGGGCGCTTTGTGTGGCAGGCCGTTGATGACTCCATGGGAGAGCCGAGGTGTCGTTGAACACGAAGCAGGACTGAATGACATGCATGTGATGCAGAACGGAATTCCGATATGTGAACAGCTAAAGTGTGCAGCGTTTGGTCAGGAGCATGAAACAGAAGAGAAGGACAGACATGCTATGCATCTATCAAGGATCTGTGAACAGCCAAATCCTGCAGATCCCACTATTAAAGATCATACCGATGATGAGTGGAGGCAATTGCCTCATCAATATGCGCTGGACGGCAGGGTGAAATCCCCACTTAATGAACAGAAGAGAGTAGTGTTCAAGGAGGTGAGTGGATTCATTTGTTTCTGCTGAATGTTTCCATTTCTTAAGTTGCAGCTGATTGCAATTGTTTCTTCAGCAATAAAGTTTTAGGTAATCATCGTTGTGTTTAGTATAAGAAACTTGTATAATAACTTCTTAAATACTTTTGTCTTGGTCTTAATCAAATGGATGCACAATCCCTGCACTCACTTTGAATACAATGTCCTTTAAAAAAAATGCTAGCTATCTAGAAGATGTGAAACACAAGTAGTATCCAAGATCAGAAGTGAATTCCCCCAACTTATTTTACTAATAAAGGGTTCAGATATATTAGTTTGGCAATTTCTCTAGCTCTGCAGCTTTCTAATCCAGTTTCATTTGTAAAATTCAATGGGTTGTTTATAGTACTAGCGTTTACTACCCTTCTTGTTCACTAGTCATCACTTTACTAATGCTTTTTAGTCTAAACTCTTTGGTCTTGGTCTTAATCAAATTGACGTGCAATCCTTGCAGCTACTTTGAATACCAACTTAGTTTAGTAACAAAAGGTTCAGTCATATTAGTTAGGCAAGTTATGTTGCTTTGCAGCTTACTAATCCACTTTCATTTGTAAAACTTGATAGGTAGTCTATAGGACTAAACTTTACCTACACTCCTTGTTCACAACTCACAAGTACTTATTTTACTAATAACGCTCTTTGGTCTAAACAACATTTCTGTGGAACAGCCTAACACCCAAATCCGGCCCAGTTGGGTGAAAGGGAGCCAGATGTTGGGACCGATTCTGGAAACTCCACCACGAAAGAGGCACAAGTTGCACGAAGAATGGAGTTGCACCCGCTGCGGAGTGAACCTGAACTGTGAAGAAGACCGGTTGGTCCTCACAGCGTTGCAATCAAGGCAGGAACCCTCAGAGCTTACTGCAAAATCAACACCTGAATCTTCTTATTGTGCGTCTCGGTTTACTGAGAGTTGTGTGTGCCCAATCCTCCCCATTAACTTGGATACGATTGAACCGCAGAAGGCCAAACGAGCCTCCAGATTTGACTTGCACAACCATTTCAAGGGCAGCAGTCACCAGGAGAACACGCAGGCCCTGCACCCAGAAGAAGGCTGGAACCATTTCAGGCACAGGGGTCACCAGGAGGGCACACATGCCTTGCACACAGAAGAAGGCGGCAAGGAGGGAAGCAAGTGGTCCGCTGACCGCACGGTTATTGAAGATCAGAGAAAGAAGTTCGTGACCAAGAGAAGCTTGCCCTTCTGCGAGCTCTGCAAAATGCAATGCAACAGTGAGATAACGATGGAGTCGCATCTCATCGGGAAGAAACACCAGGGCAGGAAACATGACTTGCGCAAACTAGAAGGTGGCAGGCAGGAGAGCAAGCGTGCTGTTGACAGCATTGGCGCTGAAGATTGGAGGAGGTTCGTGACGAAGAGAAGGTTTCCCTTCTGTGAGCTCTGCAAAGTGCAGTTCCACAATGAGGAGATGTTGGAGTCGCATCTCGTTGGGAAGAAACACTGGATAAACTTCAGGAACGCCAGGAGCCAGGAGCTCAACGCATGTCACTGACAAATAAATCAACGCAAGTAGGTATTGGCCACGATAAATCTATCCTGACGTATAATGTCAAGATATGGGAGGTCCTGCAACGTTGTGGTCATTCAGTGAGGCAAGCTCCTCTAGTCCTCTCTATGTGTGGAAGACATGTTCTTATCAATTATAGTACTAAGTAATATGGAACTATATATGGATATGCTATTTTCCTTCCGAGTTTTAAAAGGGGTCCTGAAAAGATCAGATTATTTCCGATCCATATTCTTTTGTCAAGGCGGGTGAAGTCACACTGGTTGTGGCGCTGGATCCGGACTGCGTGGCACCGTTTAAGGAGGTCTTCTTCGAGGAGATGGCAGGCGCACGATGGAGTGATGGATCCTCTGATGAGTCGGCATGTCTGAGAGCACACCATGCATTAGTACTTGCTCCCAGAACTGGCTGCACACCGTAAGTAGGTGATGCGTGCAATGTGCATGTTCGTTTCAATGCTTATGTTCCTGCTCTGTTGTAACGGAAGGTGTGTCTCCAAATTTCAGTTATACACTAACCGGTAGAGTTGGGGTGTACCAAATTAAAGAAGATTTGCATTTATACAAGCAAAATTATTGAACTGTCAAGATGTGTCGATGTATGCTCCACGCTAGGAACTCTAGAATTCATAAAAACAGTACTCGTGTATGATGGAAATTCCATGGGTAAAAGAACAAAAATTACATGGAACAATCCGAAATTGCCACGCAATCTGGATTTGAGCATCTAACGGGCCGGCAGCCACAGCCAACCTCCACTGGGCGAGGCCCAATCTACCGTGGATAGTTTCCCGCTAGGGAAAAAAAAATCTACTGACTCGAAGCTTCCTCTTCCCTCGAAGCCTCCGTCCTCAAACCGGAAACTCCCCCCAATTCAAACGAAACCCTAGCCAAACCTCGCGCAGTTTGTGGTTGCGGTTGCAATGGAGTCGGCCACCCGTGGCCGATCAGCTGCCGCGGTCGACGACGTCGGCGACGGCCGCCCCTTCCCCGATCCTCCGCCTCCGCACGGTAACGAGACTAGCTCCCCTGCCCAGCCCGGCCCACTCTCATCGGGGTTTACCAAACCTTCCGGTTTTCTCTGCAATCGTTTCTTTCCAAGTGGGAGTATATGCGTTTTCTCTCGCTGGTGCGAGACAGCGAGAGTGACTGTTTTTTCGCTCTTCCCCGCCGCCTGCACATTGTTAGTTCTATTTTTGTAATAACTGAATTTGCTAAAATGCAATAGAAAATTGGGGATTTGTGTGATACTTTACTTTGGTTCACTGGCCAAATTAATCTAAGAAAGATAAATTTCGGATTTTTTTTTCGACAAAATGCACAACCTCTGTCATTGGTATTTACAACTCTAGGCTATTACAACTGCGACCAATACCATACCCATAAGCGCCGCCGGCACTGATGCCTGAAGCCCTGACATCCCTGCTCTATCCATCTTGCATCCGCCGGGTTGTATTCCGTTTCAGGACTAAAAAGTAGCAATTATTGGATCATATATTGAAGAGTGGTAAATCATCTAAAGATAGCTTGCTAAATGCTCAAATTTCCTAATTTACACTGGTCATAGGACGAAGTTAGGATCATAAACAATTTCTAATTATTTTGATTCTGCAACACATGATGTGTCGTTTTGTGGGAAAGAAAAATATGTGGTGCCGTTAGCGGAACCATTTGGCTTTTGTAATACTGATCCTTTTGGCAATGTTTTCTGGGGATTGACAATGTGCAGGCAGAGACACTTACTCAGCATTGCCAGACATGGCGGCACTGGTATTCAGGAGGGAGCAGCTACTGCAGGAGCTCCACAGGGAGCGCATCCGCCATGATATGATCATGTGCGAGCTTGCGGAGACAGAGCGTGTCATGACCGCGTGCTTAGCAGGGCGAGGCGCTTGGTGTGGCAGGCCGCTGATGACTCCATGGGAACAGGCAATGTACCGCACATCACGGTCAAGCGAGGAAACTTCTTGGTGGAGCAGGAGCCCCTCGGTGCCAGCGATAGCTCCTGTTTATCCATGTGTTGAAAGGTCGCCGTCACCAGTGCTGCAGCCACGGCCAGTCGATAATGCTCAGAAGGAGGAATGTGGCGTGCCACTGGCAGTAGCTCCTTCAGCGCCTCCTGCTGTCGAGCAATGCCCGTCATTGAGCAAGCAGCCTGTTGTGGAAGAAGCTTTGGTACCAGCTGCAGCTACTGTCGTTGCCAAACCGTCACAGCCAGCATTATTGAGCAAGGAGGTGATACTAGAGAGCCGAGGTGTTGTTGATCATGAACACGGAGCAGAAGTGAAGGCCAGACATTGCATACAGCTGTTGCAGAGCGGTAATCAGATAAGTGAACAATTAAAGCGTGCAGCCATAGCTCAGGAACACGAAGAAGAAGCAAAGGACACGCATTCCGTGCAGCTGATGGGCCGTGAAGTTCAGAGAAGTGAACAGCCAACGAATGCAGCTCTTGGTCAGAGATGCAGGGTAGAAGCAAAGGATAGCCGTGGCATGCAGCTAATGGAGTGTGAAATCAAGAGTGAACAGCTAAAGCGTGCAGCACTTGGTCAGGAACAAGAAGTAGGCACACATGTCAGACATGTGGTGCAGGTGACGGAGAGCCAATTCCGGAGAACTGAACAAGCAAAGCACGGACCCGTTGATCAGAAACATGAAGCAGAGGTGAAGAGCCATGACGTACAGCTGATGGAGAGTGAAATCCACAAAAGCGAAGAGCCAAAGCGTGAAGCCTTTGGTCAGGAGCATGAAGCAGAAGAGAATGACAGACATGTTGTGCAGCTACCAAAGATCAGTGAACAGCCAAATCTTGCGGAGCCCACTATCAAAGATCATACCGGAAATGAACGGAGGCAATTGCCTCAACATTATGCTCTGGCTGGCAAGGAGAAATCTCTACCTAATGAGCAGAGGAGACCAGGGTTCAACAAGGTGGGTCAATTTACCTTTTTAATTCGTAATTATTTCTGCTTCCATTTGTTGATTGAATGTTTCCAATATTTAAGTTCTTGCTGATTGCAATTTTTCTCTGCAGCAATATTTTTCGGTAATCAACGTGATAATTAGTATAGGAACCTTATATAAAACTTCTTAAATACTTTTGTCTCGGCCTTACTCAAATTAGCCCACAATCCTTGCAGCCACTTTGAATATGATGTAATATGTTAGCCATACATAAGTAGTACCAACTTAGTTTACTTATAGAGTAGAGGGTTCAGACGTTCAGTTATATTAGTTAGGCAAGTTCTCTAACCGTGCAGCTTACCGATCCAGTTTCATTTGTAAGTTGATAGGGGTTCACTTAATATCAGTTAGGAATATATTGATAGACTTTACCTATCCACTTGCTCACTAGTCCTTACTTTATTAATGATCTTTAATTAGTCTAAACAAACTTTATGCGGAACAGCCTAATACTGAAATCACGCCCAGTGGGGTGAAAGGGAGACAGGTTTTGGCACAGAATGTGGAAGCTCCGCCACCAAAGAGGCACAAGCCAAGTGAAGAATGGAGTTGCACCCACTGCCAAGTGAGGCTGACCTGTCAAGAGGACTTAATGCGGCACCAAGCAGGCGACCAACACCGGTTGAACGTCGCAGCGTTGCAATCAAGGCAGGAACCTTTGGAGGTTGCCGCAAAATCAACACCTGAATCTTATCGTGTGCCCCAGTTTCTCAAGAGGTTGGTGCGCCCAACCCTCCACAATAACTTGGAGAATAGTGAAGCGCAGAAGGCCAAACGAGCCTCTGGATTCGACTTGCACAACCATTTCAAGGGCAGGAGTCACCAGGACAACACGCATGCCGTTGCACACAAAAGAAGGACAGAACCATTCCAGGGGCATGGTCACCAGGAGAGCACACAGGCATTGCACACAGAAGAAGGTGGCAAGGATGGGAGCAAGCGTGCCGCTGACGGCACGGACACTGAAGATCGAAGGAAGAAATTCGTGACCGAGAGAAGTTCGTGGCCCTTCTGCGAGCTCTGCAAAGTGCAATGCAATAGTGCGAAGATGATGCTCTCGCATCTCAGAGGGAAGAAACACCTGGAGAATCTTAAGGCACGCCACTGATAGTTGCAGTTGCATACAGTGGCTGTTCGTGGGGAAGTCGCTTGCTTCCTGTACCACGGTTTGGTCTATGACTGACATGTCAATCTGCAGATGGTATTAGCGCGGTCAACTGTATTTCGCATGCCAGTGGTTGCACTGGAGTCTCTTTTTTGTGAATAAGTGAAGTCTGAGGCTATGTGTATGTCTTCTGTCCCTATCCCTAGGTGTCAAAATGCTCCATCCAAGGGTACAAACTACTGCAATATTTTTAGAAGCATGTCTGTATTTCTAGTTAAACAAGAAAAGAGTAGTTCCGGTTTTTGTTACCTCTTTTGAAAAGAACGGTTTCCACTACTGATCGACTGACCTTACATTTTCTAAGAGATCGGTTATTATACAAGACACGTTTCAAACCTAGTGTGACATTTCTTGGGGCAACCCTTTACCGCCTTAGGAGTGATAGAGAAATGAGCAACTGTATTCTCTGGGGGCCAAAGGCCAGTACATATACAGGTGTGTAGTGTGCAGGAAACCCCTTATACACTGGGGATATACAGGAAGGGAAAAGGGGTCTATACATATCTAACACTCCCCCTCAAACTCATGGTGGGTCAACAACACTGAGTTTGGAGAGAAAAAACCCATGTTGTGCTCTAGTCTGTGGCTTCATCAAGAAATCCGCCAGCTGTAACTCCGAAAGCACATACTGAAGAGCGATAACCTCATCCTGCATAGCCGCGCGTGAAAAGAAAGCATCCACACCAATGTGCTTGCTGAGCTCATGTCGCACTGGGTCATGCGCAATGCTAATAGCACCAGTACTGTCAGACGAGAGAAGAGCCGGTGTAGCAGCAGCAGAGACACCAAAATCCTCCAGTAACCAGCGTAACCACTTCACCTCTGCCGTCGCAGAAGCTATGGCTCGCAACTCGGCCTCTGTACTCGAGCGGGAAACAGCTGTCTGTTTCTTGGTCTTCCAGGCGATGAGAGAGCCACCAAGAAACACACGGTAAGCAGACAGGGACTTGCGATCCGTAGGATCACTAGCCCACGTAGCATCAAAGTAGGCCTGGAGCTGTAAGGAGCCGGAGCGAGGGAAGAATAGACGGCGAGAGATCGTGCCACGAAGATACCGTAGGACACGAAGGAGGTGACTGTAGTGGACCGAGGTGGGAGCTGAAATAAACTGACTCAGAATGTGGACTGGATAGGAAATATTTGGACGAGTCACAGCAAGATAGACAAGGCTCCCAACCAAGTGACGATAGTGTGTCGGGTCAGACAGTGGAATACCATCAGTAGGGCGAAGCTGAACATTGAGCTCCATAGGAGTCTCAACGGTGCGCTCATCACCAAGAGCAGCACGAGTAAGGAGGTCTTGTATATACTTCTCCTGGGAGATATAGAATCCATCGGAGGTGGAAGAGACCTCAATCCCAAGGAAGTAGCGAAGAGGACCAAGATCGGTCATGAGAAACTGCTCATGGAGACGAGCCTTAACAAAGGCAATATACTCAGAGTCGTCACCGGTGATGATCATGTCATCCACATAGAGCAGAAGAAGAGTCCGACCACGAGAAGATGTGTGGACAAACAACGCTGAATCATGATAACTGGGAGCGAAGCCAGCAGCAGTCACAACCGAGGCAATTCGCTCAAACCAGGCGCGAGGGGCCTGCTTAAGACCATAGAGAGAGCGCCGGAGACGGCAGGCCATGCCATCAGGAATAGAGTAGCCAGGAGGTGGCTGCATGTAGACCTCCTCGCGTAGCTCGCCATTAAGAAAGGCGTTCTGAACATCAAGCTGAGAGACAGACCAGCGACGAGCAGCGGCAACAGCAAGAAGGGTGCGAACAGTGGTCATGTGAGCCACAGGGGCGAAAGTCTCATCATAATCGCGCCCCTGCTCCTGCTGAAAACCGCGAGACACAAGACGCGCTTTGTAGCGCTCAAGGGAACCATCAGAGCGGGTCTTGATCTTATAGACCCACTTGCACGTGATGGGACGAACAGAAGGAGGTGGGGTAACAACATCCCACGTGCCAGTGCGCTCCAGCGCAGCAATCTCCTCAGCCATCGCTAGCTGCCATTCGGGATGAGCAAGAGCATCCCGGTAAGAAGTGGGCTCAAGGGCAGCAGAGAGACCATAGTGAGTAGGGGAATAGCGGTTGGGGGCACGACGAGGCCGAGCACCAAGAGTAGGAGGCTCAGGCACCGAAGAGGACACACCGGAAGTAGAAGGCATGTCAGCAGAAGCATCAACATCACGAGGGCGACGAGTGTAGTGAAACGGAAGAGGAGAGTGACGAGGGATCACCTCGTCAATGCCTACGGATTGTAGACTAGGGTTTCGGGAGAGAGCGACGATGGAGATTCCGGGAGCGAGATTAGGCACACGACGTACCCAGCTTCGGGTCCCCTCGGTGGAGGATCCCTACGTGCTGCTAGCAATCCACTATATGATGATATGTATGTTTACAGGGTGCCGGCATAGGCGGGGCTATGTTGTCTATCTCTATGTCTATCTCTTCTCCCCCTTATTTCGGGTGCCCTGGCTAGCTTTATATATGTAACCAGCCTAGGGTTTTACAAGAGTCCTAGTCGACTACTTCTTCGGATTGCCTTGTTGGGCCTTCTCCATATTTGGTCTTCTTCATATTGGGCCGAGCCAGGTATACTAATAATGGGTACCGAAGGGTATGCCCATGTCAGTAGCCCCCGAGTTTATAGGGAAGTCGAAGACTTGCGTAGAAACTCCAAGCATAACCATCTCTGAAATCGAAGAAATACAAGGCGAGGTCCATGTCGTAGATCATGTGTAGCGTAGATGATGTCGACGATTCTTGAAATTATCGGGTGCGCGGCAGCCCCAGGCCCCGAGTCTATGGGTAAGTGCTTGCACTTAGGCATAGACTCAAGTTGTACTACTCGATGAAGAACTTAACTATATTTCGGAAGACTTGATGAAATCCATGTGCTCCCGATGGGCTCCACTCGTAGGTGAGTTCTCTCTAAGCCAGATGTAGATCTTGTCTATTATCGGCGCGCGACCAGCGCTCCCTGGAGGGAGGCTACAGCCAAGTGTTTGCACTTGGGTGTAGGCTCAACTTTTAATCGACCCCATAATTTTTCCTCTTGTATCTTGTCGGGAGAGTGAACAATGCTCTCGATAAGAGTAGCCCCCGAGCCTATGGGCGGTGCTTGCACCTAGGCATAGGCTCAAGTTGTACTACTCGATAAAGAACTTGGCGCAGCCCCTCTTTTTATCGAATCCAGGCCATTGCTACTTTTATTTGACATTGATCTCTATATTGTACAGGGATAATGGTAGTTGGGGCTAGTTCATCGACGGATCAGGTACTAGTTAACTGCTCTAGTGGCAATCCGCAAAAACCTACTTCAAGATCACGTCCCTGGACATGATCTCGGGATACTGTGTAAACTTCCCAGGTGCCGCTTAAGGTCTTACCATTCGAGTCCCGAGTCATATTTATCGGGTACCTAACGCGTCCGTTAGGATTTTCTTCGTATCTGTTGATACGGATAAAAGTAGCAGAGCGCAGTCTTCGGCGATGCCACGCCCAGCAGAACGGATCTGGGTCTTACCTTCGCAAATTTGCGGCATTCAGAAATTGACCGCAACTTTGGCGTTCTGAGAATATATTGTCGAGTGCCTTGTTCGGCTGATGCAATGACCCATTTTGCGGGCTCTTCTATATTTCTCTCGGGCTTGATGAGACAGCCGAATATATTGGTTATTCTATATTGTCGGGTACATCACCGATGCTCTTGCTCGGAACAATATGACGAGTCAATGGACCCTATGATTTGTCCACCTTTTTTTTGTTCCTCCTTGATAAAAATTTCGTCAAGTTCCTCCTTGAAGAAAATTTCTTCGGGTCCTCGTTGAGGACAATTCTTCGGGTCCTCGGGTCCTCCCTGAGAACAATTCTTCGGGTCCTCCCTGAGGACAATTCTTCGGGTTCCTCTTTGAGGCAAATTCTTCGGGTCCTCCCTAAGGACAATTCTTCGGGACCTCCTTGAGGAAAATTCTTCGGGTCCTCCCTGAATAAGATTTCGTCGGGTTCTCTCTTGAAGAAAATTTCTTCGGGTGCGGGACCAGCGCTCCCGATGGGAGTAGCCCCCGAGGCTATGGTCGGGTGCGCGCATCCGGACATAGGCTCAAGAATTTTCATACTTTGAAATTTTCTTTCTCCTGCACACATGAACAAACTTTTTCTATTTTTTCCTTGACTCTCTTTTTTACATGTGGTGTCAGATGCTAGGATTCGATGATATGTAAAGTAATTTTATGCCACACAGCCCCCGAGTGTCGTGTGCGGTAAAAGTAAATGATAATCAACTTTGTGTAAAATAAATGAACACTTAGCTTATTGGGTACGACGGAGTCGACGTGCGATGAAGTCTTCGAGTGTGGAGAAATTTTCAAGCCGAAGTAGAAACCACCAAATAGCGAAAATAGATGCCACCAAATTTGTTGATAAAGAAATAACCGAACCCCCGAGCGCTGCTGGGGTGACGTCATAATTGTTGCTTAGATACCGTGTCACAGTTATAACCCGGGGCAAAGTTGTTGTCGAGCCCCCGAGTGTTGGCTTCATAGATATGTATCCTGTTTTTGACTTCCACTAAAGAATCCGATGAAATTGACAAACCCATTGAGGCTGAACCATTTGAATATTGAGTCATTGAAGATTACGCCATGAGAGATAAAATCATTGTAGATGAATCCAAGATGAAATATTTGAGATGAATCCATATTAAAGAATACGCCATTAAATATGAGTCATATATTGAAGATGAATCCGCCGATATCATAGAGGATGAATCCATTGTCCCGAAGAATCCAGTAATAACCATAGAAGATGAATCCGTTGATATCATAGAGGATGAATCCATTGACCCGAAGAATCCAGTAATACTCATAGAAGATGAATCCGCTGATATCATTGAAGATGAATCCATTGATCCGAAGAAAATAGTTCTAGTAATAACCATAGAAGATGAATCCACTTATAAGATGAATTCGATGAAGACAAAAATCCAGTAAGCCGAAGAAGATGAATCCACTGAGCCAAAGAAGATAATTTCACTAAGCTGAACAAAATAAATCCACTGAGCCGAAGAAAATAATTCCACTGTGCCGGAGAAGATAATTCCACTGAGTCGGAGAAGATATATTTCGGAGATGATAATTCCACTAAGCCGAAGAAAAGAACTTCACCAAGTAACCGAGTATATTTGCGGTAAAGAAATAATGGCACAGCCCCTAGTGTCGGGTGTATTTGCTGTAATATTTCAATGGCACCGCCCCAGAATATTGGGGTATGGTGAAAGTAAATAAATAATTGAATCTTGGAGGAAAAGGAAAACTTAGCTTTTTGATCAGGTGTGACGGACTAGACGCAGTCGAAGAAGTAGACGCAACCGATGCAGCGGAGCCGTACGCCATTTAGCCAAAAATATTCGACACGGTGAAAATAGTCGGCATGGAGGAGAGAATCGTCAAGTTTGTGGCGAACGAGCCCCCGAGCAAGGCGATTGTGCGTTGTCGGTTTCACGGCGGGCGAGCCCCCGAGCATGCAACCGCACGCGGCAAAATAATCGGAGCTTGTTCTGATTTGAAGTTGTATTGCAGTACGGAAATCTACGCGCAAGTAACAGCACAAGCCAAAAAAAAAAAAAATGGCCAATTAAATTTTCCGAATAATAAGTAATTGAAAATATAGCACCTGGGATCTTTGCGTCGGATGACGGATTCACAGTAGAGAGGAGTCCATGATGAGGAGTTCACGCTGGTGGGTGCACCGGCGGATTCGTGATGACGAATCCGCACCAATATACTGCTGATACGCTGTCGCTATTTTCATCTTGAGCATCATGTACACCTCGTACGTGCAATCTTGGTAGTATCTTGATCAATGTCCTTTTTTTTTAAACCTTTCTTCCGATAGTTCTTGGCCTCTCCTTTGCACTTGCCATCTTCCACGAAAATAGATTGCCTCTTTTGTTTGACATGTACTCCCTCCGTACTAACAAGGTTGTGAATTTCCAGTACAGTACTTCCTTGATCCGTGCGCTTCTTTGATTCCTTTGCGCGTGTGCTTGGGTAACTCTGCCTCGGTTAGTTGATCTCATGCAGGAAAAACGTAGGTATTAGAGGATCAAATCAAATAAAATATTCAAAAGAAGATACGATGCAGCATCTGGAGGCCACGGTTTCATGGAAACAGCGACTCGAAGGATCTCAAGACAGATCGCGAGAACCACAGCAAGTTTTTCAAGCTCCTGATTGATCTGTCCGTCGACGTCGGCCAGTCTACTGCAATGATAACCATCTGAGGCAATGATAATGCTGATCGCGATCCTGTCGTAGATGTTGATGATGAACTCGATCGATCCCGCCCGGATAACAAAATCCAGTCGTCGCGATCCCCACGGACGGCGCCAATTGACGAGGGATCACCTCGTCAATGCCTACGGATTGTAGACTAGGGTTTCGGGAGAGAGCGACGATGGAGATTCCGGGAGCGAGATTAGGCACACGACGTACCCAGCTTCGGGTCCCCTCGGTGGAGGATCCCTACGTGCTGCTAGCAATCCACTATATGATGATATGTATGTTTACAGGGTGCCGGCATAGGCGGGGCTATGTTGTCTATCTCTATGTCTATCTCTTCTCCCCCTTATTTCGGGTGCCCTGCTAGCTTTATATATGCAACCAGCCTAGGGTTTTACAAGAGTCCTAGTCGACTACTTCTTCGGGTTGCCTTGTTGGGCCTTCTCCATATTTGGTCTTCTTCATATTGGGCCGAGCCAGGTATACTAATAATGGGTACCCGAAGGGTATGCCCATGTCAGAGAGAGAGGAGGAGCCACCGTAGGCGAGGAAGGAGGCGTAGAGGCAGCAGACAGCGGTGAAGAGGGTGTAGAGGGAGGAGAGGGACTGGTGGGTGGAAGCTGGGGCGAAGCGACAATGGGGGAATGAGAAGGAGTAGGAACTGGAGGCATAACAGGAGGAGAATCCGGAAAGACAAGAAAGGAGATGTCCTCCACAGAAAAGAAAGAGGAGGATGGACGCGGGTAGAAAGGACGGGACTCATCAAAGGTGACATCCCGAGAAATGCGCATCCGACGAGCAACAGGGTCCCAACACTTATAGCCCTTGTGCTCATGACTGTATCGAAGAAAGACACACTCAACCGACTGAGCTGTCAGCTTGGTGCGTTCGCGTGGAGCAAGGAGGACATAGCAAACGCAACCAAATAAGCGGAGCGCTGAATAATCAGGAGAACGACCAGTAAGACGCTCAATAGGAATACCACCCTGCAAGGCCGTGGAGGGCTGAAGGTTGATGAGATAGGTGGAAACAACCACCGCTTCAGCCCAAAAATGAGGAGGAAGAGAGGCAGCGATCATCATCGCACGAGCCATCTCAAGCAGGTGGCGATGCTTGCGCTCAGCCACGCCATTCTGAGCGTGTGCGCCAGGACATGAGAACTGGGCAAGAGTGCCCTGCTCAGCAAGAAAGCCACGCAACAACTGGGAGATTTACTCACCAGCGGAGTCAGCCCGAAACACTCGAATAGGCGTGGAAAACTGAGTATGAACCATGGCAGCAAAACGCTTATATATCGAGAGCACCTCGCTATGAGAAATCATAAAGTAAATCCATGTGTGGCGAGAGAAGTCATCGATAAAAATAACATAGTAACGATGGCCCCCCTTCGAGGCGAAGGGAGCCGGTCCCCATACATCAGAATGGACCAAATCAAAAGGACGCTGAGATACAGACGCACTAGTAGGATAAGGTAACTGAGTCTGTTTGCCAAGTCTACAACCCTGACAACCCTGAAGCGAAGCATCTCCTGAGACAGATCCCAGAAGACCGCGACGAAGTAAAGACGACAAGCGAGAACCACAAAGGTGACTGAGTTGATGATGCCACTGCTGGAAGGAGGCGGTAGTGGAAGCAGCAAGCACACGTGGATCAGTGGGTGTAGTGGTGGCAGAGGGAACATGAAGCCAGTCAAGCTCCCAAAGTCCCTGGGAGTCACGGCGTCGAGGGCCAGCCCCAACTAGTGCCCTCGTGTGAGCATCCTGGACAGAACAAGAATCAACATCAAGGATAACCCGACAACCAGAATCAGTAAGCTGAGCAGCGGAAAACAAGTTCATGGTAAGACGGGGGATATGAGAGACATTGGGAACTGAAAAGGAGGAAGTAGAAAGAGTGCCACGACTAGCAACATGAAGAGAAGTGCCATCGGGAGTAAGAATATTAACAGGAAAAGGAAGAGGGCGAAGCGAAGAGAGAGGAGACATGTGGAAAGAAGCTCCAGAATCCAGAACCCAAAGACCTGACTGTGTAGAGGAACCAACAGAAGCAGCAGTGCCCGTCGAGGAAGAGCCAGAGGAGGCAAGGAGGCGCTGAAGCCTCGCAATGTCCTGCTCGGTGAAGCCAGTGGTGGAGGGCGTGGAAGAGGGAGCACGAGGCACTCCCCGCTGCTTCTGGAAGCAGTCAGCTCAAGGTGACCATGCCTCTGACAGTAGTCGCAGAACCGATCGCGGCGAGGACGCCCTCCACCGCGAGGAGGACGACCGCCTCTAGCAGCAGGCGGTGTGGGCAGAAGGAGCCCCGGACGAGAGGGCCCTGGTGCTGTAGGCGTCAGAACAGGGGATCGAGCAGCAAGGACAGTGGGTGCCCTAAGCAGACCAGCACCACGCAGACGAGTCCCCACAGCTCGGAGCTCAGTCAACACCTCTTAGATAGGAACACAGCCTCAAGCAAACAACTGAGCACGGCGGGGCTCAAACTCTGGGCGCAGGCGAGACAAGAACTCATGGATCCTCCTGAACTCCACATCTGAACGCACAGTCCGGCAACACTGGCAAGTACCACAGACAACACTGCTGAGGGAGTCAAGCTGGCGCCAAATTGCAGAACTCTGGGTGTGGAACTCATCAACAGTTGAGTCACCCTGCTGAAGGTCATGCTCCTGGCGCAGCACAGATAGAAAGAGAGAATCACCAGAAGGCTGATAGTGCTGACGAAGCTGGGACCACATCTCAGCAACAGTAGTAAGGTCCATGAACTCAGAAGCAAACTGCGGCTGAACACTCTGGGAGAGAACAGCAGCAGCCCTCGCATCCTCATCACACCACTGAGTAAAGACAGCCAGACTCTCTCGGTAGGAACCAAGCGCCTCTGAATAATCAAGTACCTGCTGCTCATGTGCTTCATCAGCAGTGGTTTCGGCAGCCTTGGCCGTATCCTTGGTAGTCTGTGGAGCATCAGCAGCAAGGGCATGTGGCACATGCGGCGGGGTAGGAGGCACAGGAGCAATGGGGCGCGGCGGACAGGGGACCTCACCGGTAAGAACTCCCCAAAGACGAAGACCGCACATATGAATGCGCATGAAGCTAGCAAACTCCCCATAGTTAGTGCCATCAAAGATCACCGGGCACCGAGGAATGCTAACATAGCCTGTAGACGACGACGCCATGCTGACTGTAAATTTTTTTTGCAAGTCAAAGGAGAGAGAATATGGATCTCAGCTCTCACCAGCTCGATGCAGCAGCTGCTCACCAGCACGAACGGGGCTGAGGGAGGCAGCAGTTGCTCAAGCAGCAGGCCACCAGGGACGGGGCGGCGGCCGGAGCAGCAGGTCGGCCGGAGTCGGCGGCCGGAGTAGCAGGCCACCAGGGACGGCGGCGGCTGGGCAGCAGGCCGTGGCGTGGCCGGCTCTGGGCAGAGGCGAGCCAAACGGGGGCGACGGCGTCGCGGCCAGCACGGGGGAGGTGGCAACGCGGCCGGCGAGCACGGGGCGGAGGCGAGCTACGGCCGGGTGGAGGTGGCTGGGGACGGCTGCGGCGCGTCCAGCACGGAGGAGGCGACGATCACGGGGATGGCGACGGCACGTCCAACACAGGGACGGCGGCGATGGTGGACTACACGCGGAGCTGCAACGCGTGGGAAAGAGAGCAGAGCCTATGCTGTGATACCATGATAGAGAAATGAGCAACTGTATTCTCTGGGGGCCAAAGGCCAGTACATACACATGTGTGTAGTGTGCAGGAAACCCCTTATACACTGGGATATACAGGAAAAGGGAAAAGGGGTCTATACATATCTAACAAGGTGATCATATTAGTCATGACTAGGTAATTTGCCTTTTAAAAAATTATGATGATATTTCTAACTGTGGGTGTGAGTGTCTCCTCAATGTCACCGTGTGACTTAAAACGCCATGTTTACTTGAACCAACGGGGTGTCTAAGAGCATCTCCAACAGGCGCACTAAATTTCGATGCGCTAAACGTTGCTTCCACGACGCTGCAAACAACAAACACACACAAGTATGCATCAAAAGAAGATCAAACAAGCATAATAAATTCACAAATAAAATGTATCATACAAATACAACAAATTGTTCACAACAAATACACCAAGTACATCAAATTGTTCACACCAAATACAACAAGTTTAAGGATCAACATATAACAATACAACATAGTTTTCAGACAATACAACATATAGTTTTCAAACAAATACAATAAGTATGCAACTATTATTGTCCATGCCAATTCCACCATTCTTCCATGAGATTTTTTTGGAGCTCATCATGTGTGTCGTTGGAGCGAATGGCATGATACGAGGCAATGAACGGGGCAATCCTATGTGCGAACCTCCTCACTTGTACGGGAACCCCCATCAACTCGTAGTGGGTATGATCCACATCTTTCCCACGATCATCCTCTATAATCATGTTATGCATGATGACACAAGCGGTCATGATATACCAAAGGCACTCTTGGTCCCAAAATCTAGGCGGCCCTCTCACAATGGCAAATTGAGCTTGCAAATCCCAAATGCTCTCTCTACATCTTTCCTAGCCGCCGCTTGTGCATTATGGAATTGGGTTTGCTTCTTACCTCGTGGTTAAATAACCGGCTTCACAAATGTTTGCCACCTTGGATATATGCTGTCGGCGAGGAAGTAGCCATAGTTGTACTTGTGGATTTGCTTCAAACTCCACCAATGGACCTTCCTGCATTACAAGTCTTGTCATTAGTGGTGATCGTTGAAGAACATTGATGTCATTGCAAGACCCGGGCATTCCAAAAAATGCATGCCATATCCAAGTCTCATGATCGACAACCGGTTCAAGGACTATAGTGGCATCCTTCTTGTACCCTTTGAATTGTCCATGCCATGCCGCTGGACAATTCTTCCAACTCCAATGCATACAATCAATGGAACCAAGCATACTTGGAACCCCCGGTCGGCGTTGAACTCCAAAAGCTTTTCCGTGTCTTGAGCATTGGGGGCTCTCAAGTATGTGGATCCGAAAACATTCACAATTGCCACGACAAAGCGCTTCACACACAAGATAGAAGTGTTCTCTCCCATGGCCAAATGATCATCAATTAGATCCGCCGGTATAACATATGCCAACATACGCAAGGCGGCGGTCACCTTCTGATATGTGCTATGACCAAGTTCTCCGGCGGCATTTCTTCTTTGCTCATCATACTTGGTCACCTCCGTTGCGATGTGCTTGAACAAGTCGATGCTCATCCGAAAACGCCGCCGAAAATAGCTTTCGGGAAATATCGGATTCTCATTGAAATACGACCGCATCAACTTCTCATGCCCTTCAATCCTTTCTCTCCACAACTTCTGTCTACCGAACACCGATCCACCAATTTTTGGCTTCTTAACGGCGCGGTATGCTAATAGTAAGGATATGTTCTCCTCTTCCTCTTGGTCGTACTCGTCATCCGATGAATCGTATGATGAACTCTAAAACATACATATAAAATGAATTAACTACAACTAACTCGTAGCAAAAGATATCGACAAAATCATGGTGGCCGGCTGGCGGAGGCGCATACCTTGCGAGCAAATCGGCGAGCATCTTGGTTGCGCCATGTTGACAGCAGGCTCGAAGACAACTACATGGCGACAACGGCGCGGGGTATGTAGGGGAGAAGGCGCGGGCGAGGCGGGGAGAAGCACCGGCCTTGTGCCCGTCGGTACAGCGCAGCGGAGCGGCCGGTACTGCCGGCAGGAGGCGCGAGCGAGGTGGATCTACGGTGCGGCGGCGAGCAATAGCGGGGCCGATGGCGAAATCGACCGGAGGCGGCGGGATTTCGTGGCGGCGCGGTAGGAAATGGAGGGCGCGGGGGGAATTTTCCAACCGTTGGGTATTCGCACGTGTCCGGAGCGATGCCGCGCGCTGTAGCCGACGCGTCACATTTGGCGCTCGTGATTGTGCAAAAAGCCGCGCGCCCCAAATTTTTTACAACGGCGCGCCGTATGCTGCGCCTGCTGGAGGAACGATTCCGGCTCCGCGCGCTGCAAATTGGTGGTTTATATAGCGCACGGCCTACTCTAAGTGTTCACTCCACGCATATAATCTTTCGACATAAAATAGGGTAACCAGTGAATGGACCGACAATCCAGATACGCTCCCCACATGCACTAGTGTGTGTTTGGTAGCCCGGTCCAACTCACAATATATCTCTCTTATCAAACAAGCTTACCCTAGCTAAGTTGAGCTCAGACTCATCACTTGTTTGGCAGCGCCTTATGGGTTGAGCTATGCTCATATGGGATGGTGTTTGGTGCAATTTATGCTGAAGTGAGCATGGCTTCATAGCAGTTTTACAAAACGGTCCATTTTTTTTAGCAAAAAGGCCCCGGAACAAAGCGAGAGGAAAGCAATCAGGCCCTCAACATCTCATCTCCCACCATGGACGTGCTAGGCGGCGCGGTGGGTGGCACTGGGTTGCCTTGGGAGGCGGCGGGCGGTGTTGGCCACGTGTCTGCGGAGGCACGACAACGGTTGGGGTCTAGGCAGCGGTCGGCGACCGACGAATCGCGCCGACGATGGCGGCGGCCGGTGTTCAGTACGAGGAGGTGGCGGTGGCGCTCCAGGAGGACAAGGTCATCGGCGTTGGGCGGAGGAACTCGTCCCTGTCAAGCTCGGTGGAGGAGTTCGTCCCCACGACCATACCAACGACCCTTACATGACCTTTGGAAAGGGTGTCCATTTTATAATTTTTACACAAAAAGACTCCCTCGTCATTGTCTACAAAACCTACATGTATTTTGAGTCATGTCTTGACCATTAATTTGACCGACAATAATATACTTTCTCCGATTCAGCTGGGAAGTATATTTTTGCCAAAAAAACATTACAGTTGTCCTGTTACTTATATATTTCTTTTTTAATTAATTGATATAAAGTAAATGTATGATCAATATATACCTCGCGAAAAAAATCAAAAGTACATGCAAAAAAAAAACTGCCGTTGTTGTCCGAATTTTAAGAACTGGCGGTTGTAGTCGGAATTTGAGTTACAACGGGCCGGGTGCGCCACAGGTGGCATGCTCTGGGCGGGCCCAACTACCAGGGGGAGTTGCAATTAATCTCAGCAACCAACCCACGCTCGAGTAGTCTCCTTCCTCTATACGCCTCTCTTCCCAGAACGGCAAAACCAAAACTTCCCTCCAATACGGCCGAAACCCTAACTAAACCTCACCGCCGTCTGCCGTCTGCCGTTGCAATGGAGTTCGCCGCCCGTGGCCGATCAACCGCCGCGGTCGACGTTGTCGGCGACCGCGATGGCCGCCGCTTCCCCGACCCTCCGCCGCCGAACGGTACGAAACTCCCCCTGCCTACCAAATCTTTCTTTTGTACGGATGTTCTGAAAGCGCTTCTTTCCAAGAAGAAGAAAACAAGTCTTCTTTGCGATTTGTGTGGCGACGGCGATTTTTTCTTCTGTTCAGAGTCGTGACCGCCGGCACATCAATTTTGTAACCATTTTTCTAGTTGGTCAAATTCGCAAAGAGAATTTGGGGATTTCCGTGAGATTTTGTTCTGGTAGAGTGGCCAAACCTAAAATAATAATAATTTATCAATTTTTATTTTTTTCTAGAGAAAATGCAAAAGCTTATGCGACCTGATAAGTCGATAAATAAAAACATTATTTACAACTGTGAGTAGTGCAGCCTGAAGGCCGGTCACCTCTGCTCTAACCCATAATCCTGCCTCCGCCCGCATTATGTTCAATTTCAGGATTCAAAGTAGCAAATCTTTTTTTTTGAAACGGAAAGTAGCAATTATTGGATCCTAACCTGCAAAAGAATTTGGGTCCAGTGGCAAATCCTCTAAAATGCATTCGGCAATCCTAAAATATCTTAATTTTAATGACCATAGGATGATCAACAATTTCTGTTATTTAGATGTTACAGCACCATATCTCGAAAACAATAATATATGATGCAAGGTTAGAGGAATACTTTGACCTTTGAAATACTGATCCTTTTGGCGGTTCTCTTGCCATTGGCAATGGGAAGGCAGAGACGCTCACTCGGCACCTGAAAACATGGCGGCGCTGGTGTTCAGGAGGGGGGAGCTGCTGCGGGAGTTCCACAGGGAGCGCATCCGCCTTGATATGATCTTGTGTGATCTTGCTGAGACAGAGCGCGCCATGACAGCGTGCTTTGCAATGCCTGCAGCGGGGTGGGGTGCTTGGGTTGACAGGTCTTCGATGCATCAATCCGAAGAAACGCTGTACCGAAATCCGTGGTCAAGCGAGGAAACCTCTTGGTGGTGTGGGAACCCCTCAGAGCCAGTGATTCCTTTTTACCCTCACGTTGAACGGTCACCGTCACCAGTGCTGCAGCAACGGCTAGTTGATGACGCTGAGCAGCAAGAATGTGGCAGCTCATCTAGGGCACTGGCAGTAGCTCCTTCATCGTGTCCTGATGTCGAACAACGCTGGTCACTGAGGAAGGAGCCTGCAGTTGAAGCCTTGGTACAAGCTGCCATCAATGTCGTTGCCAATCCAACGGAGACGGCGTTGTTCAGTCAGAAGGTGACACCAGAGAGCCGAGCTGCTGTTAACCAGGAACAGGAACAACAATTGAAGGACGGCCATGGGGTGCAGCTGACGGAGAGTGGAATCCAGAGAAGAGAACAGCCAAAGTGTCTAACCACTGGTGAGGAACACGAAGCAGAAGCAAAGGATATCCATGCCATGCAGTTCATGGAGAGTGAGCTCCATAGAATTGAACATCCAATGCATCCAGCCATTGGTCACGAACGCGAAGAAGAAGTGAAGGATAACCATGCCATGCAACTGATGGAGTGTGAAGTCCAGAGGAATGGACCGCTAAACCATGCAGCCATTGTTCATGAACGCGAAACAAAAGGGAATACCAGCCATGCGGTGCAGGTGATGGAGAGCAAACTCCAGAAGAGTGAACAAGTAAAGCGTGGAGCCGTTGGTCGGGAAAACAAAGCTGAGGTGAAGGACAACCATGAAGTGCTGATGGAGAGTGAAATCCAGAGACCTGAACAGCCTAACCGTGCAGCCATTGGCCAGGGACGCGAAACGAAAGGGAATACCAGCCATGCAGTGCAGGTGATGGAGAGCAAATTCCAGAAGGGTGAACAGGTAAAGCGTGGAGCCGTTGGTCAGGAAAACAAAGCTGAGATGAAGGACAACCATGAAGTGCTAATGGAGAGCGAAATCCAGATACCTGAACTGCCTAACCGTGCAGCCATTGGCCAGGGATGCGAAACAAAAGGGAATACCAGCCATGCAGTGCAGGTGATGGAGAGCAAATTCCAGAAGAGTGAACAGGTAAAGCGTGGAACCGTTGGTCAGGAAAACAAAGCTGAGGTGAAGGACAACCAAGAAGTTCTGGAGAGTGAAATCCAGAGAACTGAACAACCTAACCGTGCAGCCATTGGCCACGGACGCGAAACAAAAGCGAATGCCAGCCATGCAGTGCAGGTGATGGAGAACAAATTCCAGAAGAGTGAACAGGTAAAGCGTGGAGCCATTGGTCAGGAAAGAAAAGCTGAGGTGAAGGACAACCATGAAGTGCTGATGAAGAGTGAAATCCAGCGAATTGAACAGCCAAAGCATGAAGCCTCTGGTCAGGAGCATGGCGAAGAAGAGAACGACAGACATGCCGCACAGCCCATGGAGGAGAGTGGAATACAGAGCAGTGAACAGCCAAAGCCTGCAGAGCGTACCATCAATGAGCGTATCGGTGAACCAAGGCAATTATCTCATCGATATGCGCTGGCTGCCAAGGAGAAATCGCCACCTAATGAGCAGAAGAGACAAGTGTTTGACGACGTGAGTGGCTTCACTTTTAAATTTGTTTCTGCTTCGATTTTCCGTTGGAATGTTTTCCATGCGTAAGTTGTAGCTGATAAAAAAAGTAAAACAAATAAGATACCTACTTAGCTTACTAATCCAATGTCAACAAAAATCTTCTTAGTTTCCTAATAACGATTAAAGTTATATTAGTTAGGCAAGTTCTGTGGGTGTGTATTTTAACATTTTTTTTTGGCATGCTCTTCTCCAAACTTCATTTGCGAAACTTGATAGGTACGTAGCATGTAGTACCAGGGTTTACCCACCTTGTACACTAGTCCTTACTTTACTATTGCTCTGTAGTCTGAACAAACTTTCTATGGAACAGCGTAAAACCCAGATCACTACCTGTGGGGTGAAAAGGAAACCAATTATGAGAATAAACAGGTACAGGCCACATGAACAATCGAATTGCGCCCTTGGAATGAACCTGACCTGTGACGAAGACTTAACACAACACCAAGCAGGCGAGCTGCACCGGTCGAATTTTGAAGTGTTGCAATCAAGGCAGGGAGCTGCAGGGCTCACCGCAAAATCAACACCTGAGTCTTCTCATCGGCCACGTTTGCATCCCATCAGCAACAATGACATGGAGAGTGAACAACCAAAGCGTTCAGCCCTTGGTCAGGAACACGAAGCAGAAGCGAAAAACAGCCATACCGTGCAGCTGATGGAGAACAAAATACAGAGAAGACAGAAAACGCGTGAAGCTTTGGGTGAGGAACACAAGGCAGAAGAGAAGGACAGCCATGCTGAGCAGCTGATGAAGGAGAGTGGAATCCAGAACCGTGAACAACAAAAGCCTGCAGAGCCCACCTTCAGAGATGATACCGATGAACACATGCAATCACCTCATGTGCTGCCTGTGAAGGAAAAATCCCCATCTAATGAGCATAAGATAGTAGCGTTCAACGAGGTGAGTGGCTTCACCTTTAATTTGTCTTCGTTTTTTTGCTTCCATTTGCTCTTGGAACGTTTGCAATATTTCAGTTGTCTGAATTCTGTTATAACACTGTAAATATTGTCTTGTTGGTCTTAATCAAGATGACGCACCATCCTTGCAGCCACTTTGAATACAAATGTCAAACCTTGCAGCCACTTTGAATACACTGTCCCTTCAAAGATGACGCACCATCCTTGCAGCCACTTTGAATACAAATGTAAAACATTGCAGCCACTTTGAATACAATGCCCCTTCAAAAAGCAGCTCGGCATATCAAAAGCAGACTCTAGAGGGACATCATTAAAGAGGGTCCTGTGCCAGATGGATTTCCAGCCAAATTCTTCCACAAAAAATGGTTGGTTTTTAAAGAGGAGGTGTTCAAGGCAGTAAAGATTTTTTTAAAGATAAGGAGATGCAATTAGGTGATGATACACGGGTGTTGAACTTTAATTTTTAAATGAAAGGGTATATAAGACGCGTGAAATCTGAAGTTGTCTATATAAACATGCAAGATTCAACTGGTAGAGTAACAATACTTGAGAGGCTAAATTTAGTGGACTTTTATGGTACCCCCAACTGGATTTAGACAGTTTATTTTCGTTGATCTAACGGTAGGTATTAACTTAGTGCCTAAAACGTGAGTAGTACAAAAGATACTAGTGGCTAAATCGGGAGTAGTAGTAGTAGTAGTGTATGCAGGCTGAAAATAGGAAACCTCTACAACGACAAAGAAACAAATCCTGTTAAAAAAGGAAGGACACATAACGCCTACAGTATTGCCGGCAGGTCCTGGCTATTTCATGACGCGGTGTTGTTCTTAATTCAATCTGCTGAACTTGTCAGATCTTGGGGGAAGCTAAAACTAATTAACATAATATGATTTTACAGTCGCCATTATTAGATAAGAGTGACCAAGCTAGCTCTGTGGCCATGAAATTTTCCATTGTGGGGCCAGCCGGCTGCCATGCACACATTAACGCCGTCGAGTTGGTTCTGAATTCTCATGTAGGAATAATTGATAGGGAGCTACACAAATTTAGAAGGTAGTATTACTCAGAGGTGAACTCGGGAATAAAAAATCAGGATCTGGCTGCCAATAAATGACTTTCTACTTTAGAAGTCCACGTTGCCCCTATAAATCAATGGTTAGATTTTAATTCATACTACTCACTTGTGGTGGTTAGTAAAACTGTAAAAGGTACCGTAAAAGTTGCCTAAATTTAATGGACGTGAAATTGTTGTGTATTTGGCGAATAAAAATTGGTGCGGTGGATAATCGCATGGCTGAAAAAATAGATAACGTGTATATATTGCATGTAAAGATATAGTATCATTAATAAATGCTAGTAGGATGATATGGACAATTGGTTAGCTAAAATAGTGAGGGTTTTACTTTTTAGCTGATCAACATCTATGTTAGCTATATATATATAGGAAACATGAAGCAGAGGTAGTACCAACTTAGCTTACTAATGCCATTTCAGCAAAAAAATAGTTTATTAATAATCGATTCAGTTATTAGTTAGGCAAGGTGTGCAGCTTACTAATCCTGTTTCATCTGTAAAACTTAACTAGTTCACTTGTCCTTACTTGACTTTTTTTTACATGTAGTCCTTATACTAATACTCTCTTGTTTAAACAAACTTTGTATGGAGCAGACTAGAACGCAAATCACGCCCTCTGTGCTGAAGAGGCCGATTTTCAAACCGACCATGATAACTCCACCAGCAAAGAGGCACAAGCCACTTGACGATTGGAGTTGCACCCTCTGCCAAGCGAACCTAACCTGTGAAGAAGACTTAACGCAACACAAAGAAGGCGAGCTACACCGGTCGAAACTCGCAGCATTGCGAGCAAGGCACGAAGCCTCTGGATTTGACTTGCGGAACCATCTCAGGGGCAGGAGTCACCAGGAGAGCACGCAGGCCTTGAACACAGAAGAAGGCGGCAAGTGTGCCATTGACCGCAGGGGTGAAGACCCGAAGAACAAGTTTATGGGCAACAGAAGGTTTCCTTTCTGCAAGCTCTGCAAAGTGGAGTGCACCAGTCAGAAGGTGATGGAGTCGCATCTGGTCGGGAAGAAACACCGGGAGAATCTTCTGGCACGCCATTGACTTGGATGTTCATGGCCAAGTTGATGGTTCATGTGCCACAGGTCTGTGTATGGTTAACATGCTAACCTGTAGATGATATCAGCACGGGGCATTGCAACCACACATGTTGGTGGCGGGTTTGAAGAACTTCTGGCTGTGTGTTCATGTTCTTTGTCTGTCTCACTAGTTGCGAACGTTCCATCCATGTTTAGAAACTACTGCAACGTAACTGGAAAGGAGTAGAGTAGTTCCCTTTTTTTTAAAAAAAATGGGAATGTATTCCTTTTGTTTCCACTACTGATCGACTGAGCTTACAGGCTTCTATGACAGTAGATGTAATGCAATTATACTAGGAGCTACCTTGTTCTGTACTTCTTTCCATAGCGAAGTATACCACTATACCAGGCTCTGAAGATGTTATTTTGCAACCGCACTTGCTCCATGATTTGAGTGAGCCCCTTGAACAAGCATTCACGTCTCTTTTCTCAGAATCGCCCAGGTTTTTGTTTACTTGTCAGACCACATCTATGGCCGGTAAGTTCGTTTGAAAATTTGTGCTCGGTTTCAGTTGAAATGTGGCAACCAAGTGAGGCATTATTGCCCGCTGCTCTGTTGCCGGAGGGAGAAGTGGAGACGCGGTTCCTGAGATAGCTCAGTCTATACTCTATACACATTCTATGCTTGATCCGTTGCTGAATTTGTTTATTTATTTATTTTTGCTTCAGAAAGAAGGCTCCGCGTAAACAAAATGTCATTTATTTCAAGTTCGGCTAGGACGCATGCGTCGCCCCCGCCGTTCAAATTCTCTCCCGCAGTTGGGAAGCAAAACCGCCCAAGTCGCCCAGTCATTGCGATCGTCGGGCGCAAGTTCCCACGTTGCTGCAGTCTTCTGCGCACTCCTTTTTATCTCGCTTCTCACGCACCCCTTGATCTCCTCACCCGAGCAAAACAACCAGCCTCGGCCTCTCGTTCCTCTCGATGGAGTTCTCCCGCCGTGGCCCAGCCACCGGCGGTGCCGGCGACGGCCCCCGGTTTCCAGACCCTCCGGCCCACGGTATGTGCTGAGACACTAAGCTTTTACTTTCCTCGATCTCTCTGCGCTCGTTTCTTCCATGGGAAAGAAATGGGACCTTTTCTACTTCAGCTTTCATTGGTTCAGAACTTCAGATGCGTTGAGATTGTGGCGATTCCATGCCAAGAACATTTTACCTTTCTCTCAGCAGGTTCTGGTCTTCGTCACAAGTATCATCGAATACCTAACCTCCACCTTGGTTTCTCAAAAGAGATTCGGATCTGTTTGTTGGGGCAGAAGATAAAAGATTCCGCACTACTTGTTCATCTTCCCTTGCAAACCTGTTCCTCTTCCATCGATAGAATAATACTCCCTCCCTTCAAAAAATAAGTGTTGCAAGTTTGTCTAGATTTCGTACGTATGTAGACGCGTTTTAGTTTGTAGATACATGCGAATGTAGACTAACCCGTGACACCACCTTGCTTGTCAAATCAGATGTAGAGTTCTTGTTCAAAATGAGATGGAATTTTGGTCATGCCGACTATAATGGCTGCACAACGTGCAGGACAGCAAGAGCCGACGCTGGTGATGAGGGACGCGCTGCTCTCGCAGCTCCACATGGCCCTCCTTCGCCAGGAGATCATAGAAGCCGACCTGGCTAAGGTAGAGCGTGACATGGCCCTGCACGCTGCCACCGGTGGCCAGCAGGCACAGATAACGCCCATACCAATGCAATCGCATGGGGTGGCCGCCATGGATACCGGACGGTCACAGCCGTGGCCGTTCAGCTCCGAGCAGCCCATGGTGCGGCACAATGCAGAGTTTGATGAGCATAAGCTCCCGGATTCCAATAAGGTGAGTGCACCTTGTGCTTTTTGTTCTCTTTCCATGTGTCATCTGTTTTGTTTTGACATTTTAGAGTACTGTTCAGAGTCATGAATCTCCAAACTGAAATCAAACTCCTTGTGAGACAAAACACCTCTTATCTTGTGATTACAAATTCAAAATTCACAAACCTGGGTTTGGTAGGATGCACTGCTTTTGCGGCTCCACACTGCCCGCCTTCGCCAGGGGATCATCAAAGCCGAGGTGACCCAGATAGAGAGTGCTATGGCCCTGGGAACCACCACCAGTGGCTACCAGACACAGACAACGCAGATGCCAATTGCAATGCCCTGGCACGGCGTGGCTGCCGTAGATGCCGGATGGTTGAAGCCGTGCCCGTTCAACGCAGAGCAGACAATGGCTCAGCAGAATGCAGAGTTTGATGAGCATAAGCTTCCTGACTCCAATAAGGTGAGTGTAGCTTGTGCATTTTGTTCTCTTCCCATGGGTCATCTGTTTTGTTTTTACATTTTAGAATACTGTTCAGAGTTATGAATCTCCAACTGAAATCACAAATCTCTTATCTTGCAATCACATATTACATTTAAAATGCTTGGGTCTTGGTAGGATTTTTATATGTCAGTACTACATAGTATATTTTTTGAGTCAATTATTACTACTTGTTTGATCAAACTTCATATTACTTTGTATGAGAAGTTACTCTAGATTGTTTTTACAGGTCAACTAGCTAGTGTCCCAATAAAACTCCATCGATTACTTTAGCAAGTTTGATCCCCTTGTTTTCAATAGTCACATATTCATGGTCTACTCCAAATACCAAACAGGTTGTTCTAACGAATAAGGCATCGCCTGCAGAGAAGTGGGAATTAACAGGAATAACGATACCAGTTACAGAGCCAAAACTGCCCAGGAAATGGAATTGCACCATCTGCCAGGTGCAAGCAACCAGTGAGCAGAACCTACAGCAGCATTATGATGGGCAGAAGCATTTGTCAAATGTAGCAACACTAGACCCAACAATTAAGGCAAGTGATCAGAAGGTGAAATCGGCAGCAGAACATTCTCTTGGTATACAGCAGAAGAAAACATCCTCAATAAAATGGAGTTGCAGTACATGTCAAGCCAATGGCACATCCCAGTCGACCTTGGAGGCGCACCTCAAAGGCAAAAGACACCAGCAGAACATCGCAGCCACATGTTTAGAAGGCAATATGGATGGCATGCCAAAGAACGTCGCCACACAGGAAGCAAAATCGCATTGCATTGATGTGCTGAAGAATTCAGAGCACCCGTGTCCGTTCATCACCGAGCAGCCCATGGCTGAAGAGTTTGATGAGAATAAGCTTCCGGACTCCAACAAGGTGAGTGTAGCCTGTGCATCTTGTTCTCTTCCCAGGTGTCATCTTTTTTTTTTCTGAGTAAATTCCAGTTTTTACCCCCTACTTTGAAATTTTGATACTAATTATCCCATGTAGAATTTTGTCATCCTAATTACCCCATTTAGCAAAAAATGTGCCAATTTTTACCCCTTCTAAAATTTGGTGACCCTTTTTATTGATGGATCCCTAGTGCCAGCTACACCATGTTCAAGTGTTTAAGAATAATTTACCACAATCAGTGTTCTTCCTTCCCATAGATTCTGCAAGTACTTCTCCCATGGACACGCTGATTTATTCTACCATGAAGGACATCTTGTGCCTTCCCTCAAAGAAAGAACAGCCAATGTACTGCTTAAGCTGATCAAAACCTATGCTACGTCGAACTGAACACCACTCCTGATCCGTTGATCTATTAAGAAAAATTTAATAACTCGGTTCTTATTCAAACTGCACCTAGCACACCCGTGCGCAGAGTTGCTTAATACCCTCATAGACTGATAGATATATGTGCGACGGTTCGATCACTGGATCACATAAATGCATATGCATAGGTTCCATATGCAGCGTAGGAGCTTGGCAGACACGACCTACATTGCCATCTTCGCGTGAATATTATGCATCGTGCATCTTGTATTGTTGGTGGGATAGCAGTGGATGCTCTTTAGTTCGATGACATAGAGGTACAAAAATTAAAAGGGGTACAAGTTGGAAGCACTTTTGCTAAATGGGGTAATTAGAATGAAAATTAGGTAAATGGGGTAATTAGTGTCAAAAATATCAAATTAGGGGGTAAAAACAGGAATTGACTCTTTTTTTCTAGACATGCATCTCAGAATAATGTTTCAGAGCAATGAATCTCCAAACCGAAATTAAACTCCTTGTGAGACAGCTACATCTAAACTTGTGATCACAAACTAACATTCACAATGCCTTAATCTGGTAGGATTTCTATATGTAAAGAGTGCAAGATACTAGTAGGAGCAAGTTTACTGCCCATGTTTTTCACATAATTACTACAGTCTGATCAAGTTCGATATAACTTGGTATGGCAAGTTACTCCGTACTGTTTTTACAAGTCAACTAGGTAATGACCTAATAAAACTGCTTTGCTTACTTTAGCAAGTTTGCTCTGCTTGTTTTAATAAGTTCAATTACTAATGGTCCAGTCAAAATATCAAACAGGCTGTTCCATTGAGTAAGACGTCGCTCGCAGAGAAGTGGGAACAAACAGGAATAACGATACCAGTTAAGCTGCCGAGACCACCAATGGTATGGAATTGCATCGTGTGCCAGGTGGAAGCAGCCAGTGAGCAGGACCTACAGCAGCATTATGCTGGGAAGAATCTTTTGTCAAATGTAGCAACACAGGACCAAACGACTAAGGCAAGTGATCAGAAGGCGAAAACAACAGTAGAACCTTCTCTTGGTACAGAGCAGAAGAAAACATCCTCAATAAAATGGAGTTGCAGTACCTGCCAGGCCAATGGTACATCCCAATCAACTTTGGAGTCTCACCTTAAAGGCAAAAGACACCAGCAGAACATCGCAGGGACAAGCACAGAAGGGGATAAGAATAGCATGGCGAGGAACGTCGCGGCACAGAAATGGAATTGCACAATGTGTCAGTCCAAATGTACCTCTGAAACTCAGTTTGAGGGTCACTGTAGAAGCAAAATGCACCAACAGAAGATACAGGCGATACTCGGCAAAGGCAAGTTTGCGCAAGCGAGCAGTTCGAGAATTGCAAATGAAGTAACTTCCCATGGCTCTAACAGCAAGAACACAGGCACGGAAATAGAAGAGAACCAAGCAGCAATATATTTCTGTGAGGTCTGCAATTTGCTGTGTGACAGCAGCACAAAGCTGCTACACCATCGTTTTGGGAAGAAGCACAGGACAATGCTCAGTGCAAAAAATGAATCCTCTTAGTGGACGTGGGCATATGTAGCTTATCTAGGGAAGGTTGCAAAGCGCTACTTTGGTACCATGATTCCACATTTGAATTAAGTGATCGCTTTGGCATTCTATATGGGTTTCAACTGTGCTTTTTTTTTTATTTTCAAAAAATAACTGTGCTTTTTTTATTATTTCCAATAACAATTTACTGCTGAACACGACGCTACCCGAACATCGACAAATGTGTGTTGACTTGGTTAGTTAACAGATATCAATATCAGACACATTTTAGTGTGTAAATACATGCGAATTTAGATAAATTTGAGTCACTTTCAGACTGAGGAGATAGTCTTTTTTAAGGTTTAGACGACACTAGGTCTAGCTATCACTGAGATATGATGAAAGCCCCACCGGCTTCATCCACATCACAACTGCTGAACACGACGCTACCCGAACATCGACAAATGTGTGTTGACTTTTTTTTTGAGAGAGATTGGTGTTGACTGTTGAGGTAGATCCAAGCGGGACGAGGTTGAGATGGAGGCCCGTCAACGAAGAACATGGGAGCAGTACAACACCTCTGTTAAGATCCACTGAAGCTGCGATCTCGGTGGTGGAGTAAGGTTTGATTCTATGGTACAAGGCAGAGAGATGGTAGAAGCGTGGCTGAGAAAGAGAACTGCTGGACTCACACAAGGAAGTTAGATGTGACAAGAGACTTTCTATAGAAAGAACAAGGGTGGTGGCGGAGGTGGTGTACCATCCCTTGGGACACAATCTAACGGTCCATTCAATGATTTGTGATATGTTCCCAACGGCACTAAAACAACACAAACTAGATGAAGCCCCGTGCATTGCGGTGGGACATATTGAATACCTGAAGCTGAATGAGATTATTTAAGCTCGTGTAGCTTAATTTACCTGATAAAATAGTTTTGGTGAAATTATCAACTTGAATTGTTGCAAACATGAGAGGAAACTTCATAAGTACATGGTATATGATAGAATAGTTAGAAACATGAGGGGAAGACGTGCAACGTAAGTGTTTATCAAGGTATTGCACGAAGCGGACTGCCGGACTCACACATGTAATGGCCAGATGACGGTCATGACATATTAGATTGGTCATTGCCTCAGAAAATGTTAGCTCGCAACTGGAACCATCATTACTACTTACACTATGGACCGATATGCCGAGGGCAGGGAACCCTCGGCGTAGCCTGTTTTGGCCATCGGCATAGGCTACACCGAGGGCCGCCCTCGGCATATCTCCTCGGCGACTACCTCCCTCGGTAGAGTCACTATGGAAAAAACACAGACGGCAAAACCGTCGGCATACAAATTTTGAAAAAATCAAATTTCGATTTTCAAAAAATAAATTCCAAAAAAAAATCGAAAAAAATCATTTTTGGCTATGCCGACGGCAAAACCCTCGGCATATAGTTTTAATTTTTTTTCAAATTTTAATATATTTTACACCATTATTTTATTTTTTCTTTTTTTTACTTGTTTATCTTTCACCCAAGACACTTTTAACTCTAAGTACACTTAATCTTAGGTCAAACTTCTCAGTCGGTCACCCATCCTCACACTACTCCAGGTCAGGGTGGGCATAAAAACCGTGAAACTGAAAACCGAACCGAAGCCGAAACCGAACTAACCGAAATCTCGGTTTTTCCCATTAACCGCTATATTTTAGGTTTCCATTTATACTAACCGAATTAAATTTGGTAGAATTCGGTTTTTAGCCCCACCAACCGAACAAGACCGAATTGACCGAATTGAGTAACCTACCATCAATTTGTGCATAAACCGATCATTCCATAGAAGCCCAATTGTGTTTGATGTTTCAAAAATTGTTCATTCAATGTATGACTTTGGTCTTTGATGTACTAGCTTTTTCTGAATATAGCGTGAAGCCTGCATAATAGAACACGTCGCTCGAAGTCTTAGCTACCCCTTTTAATCGCTCACGAGTGATGCACATGTACCACGAGTGCCGCAGCCTACCAAATAGCATCCCTCCACGATTGGTGCTCATTTGTCGATTTCTTGCGCAGTTGATGCTTTTTGTGTTGATATGTCAATCACTATTTGCTTTCTTCGGTGATGCCTACTATTTGTTCAAGTGAGTAGGTTCATTCGGTTTTAACCGAAAACCGAATCGAATTTGTCGGTTAACCGAATCTTCGGTTTCCTAAATTTTTATGCCAATTTCGGTTACCATTTTTGAAAACCAAATTTGTTCAAAAACCGCAAAAGCCGAACCGAAATTTCGGTTAAAACCGAATGCCCACCCTGAACTCCAGGCTCAGCACGCTTAACTTATTGGTTCCATTCGAATGAGTTTCCATTACAAAATTGACACCTTGCTAATAATAATAGCATATCAACCTTATTAACTCTTGGACCGTGATGTCACACCTCTTTATTTTTGAATTCCAAATAATTACTTAAGTGAACACCAATGAATATATAAGTAATAATAATAATGAATTCAAATAACAATAAAATGATTTTTTGTGTTTTTTCTATTTAGTATGGAATAATTAATATCTTTAAATCGGAAAATCGAAATTCCATAAACAATATGTCTAAATCGATCAAAAAAATGAAAAATGAGAGGAATCTAAAAATAACATCGATATCATCATTTGAAACTAAAAATTAGAGGAATCTAAATATGACGTCCAGTTTGTCATCTGGCCAAAACAGCCCACTCGGGAGATGGGAAATGGATGTACCGGACGCGCTGGTGCACCGTTCACCAACACGCTAAACGGACAAAATTAGCATATGAAATGATGTGTTATAGACCTAAAAACATTTTTCATGGAATTTATTGAGCGATAGAAAGTGTACCGGCCCCTGGTTCAAATCCGGTCAGTTTCCAGCGGATTCGGCGGAACACCGCAGAAAGCTGCAGGGATTTCCAGATACCTAGCGCGTACATATGGCTCTTTTACTGTGTTGAATGGATTTCTTTGCTCCATTAACTTTCAGTAGCTTTGGGTAATGTCCAGAAGTGTTAGGATTGATTGTGTCCTCTCTGAACATGTGAATTTTTGATTATGCACTAACCCTCTAATGAGTTTGTTTTGAGTTTGGTGTGGAGGAAGTTTTCAAGGGTCAAGAGAGGAGGATGATATAATATGATCAAGAAGAGTGAAAAGTCTAAGCTTGGGGATGCCCCGTGGTTCATCCCTGCATATTTCAAGAAGACTCAAGCATCTAAGCTTGGGGATGCCCAAGGCATCCCCTTCTTCATCGACAACTTATCAGGTCACCTCTAGTGAAACTATATTTTTATTCCGTCACATCTTATGTGCTTTACTTGGAGCGTCTGTGTGCTTTTAATTTTTTTAATGTTTGAATAAATTCGGATCCTAGCAATCCTTGTGTGGGAGAAAGACACGCTCTGTTGTTTCATATGAACACTGGTGTTCTTAGCTTTACTTTTAATGTTCATGGCGAAAGCTTAAAACCGCTTCGTTCATTGCTATTTGGTTGGAAACAGAAAATGCTTCATGTGGTAATTGGTATATGGTCTTGAATAATTTGATACTTGGCAATTGTTTTGAGCTCTCAAATAGATCATGTTTAAGCTCTTGCATCATGTAGTTTGAACCTATTAATGAAGAACTACTGTAGAGCTTGTTGAAATGGTTTGCATGATTGGTCTCTCTAAAAGTCTAGATATTTTCTGGTAAAAGTGTTTGAACAACAAGGAGACAGTGTAGAGTCTTATAATGCTTGCAATATGTTCTTATGTAAGTTTTGCTGTACCGGTTCATAGTTGTGTTTGCTTCAAACAACCTTGCTAGCCAAAGCCTTGTACTGAGAGGGAATGCTTCTTGTGCATCCAAAACCTTGAGCCAAAACCTATGCCATTTGTGTCCACCATAACTACCTACTATGTGGTATTTCTCTGCCATTCCAAGTAAATTGCTTGCGTGCTACCTTTAAAATTTCATTCCTTGTCTTTGCAATACATAGCTCATGGGAAAATAGCTTAAAAACTATTGTAGTATTGAATATGTTGCTTATGTATCTTATTTCTTATAAGTTGCTTGTTGAGCGGCAACCATGTTTCTGGGGACGCCATCAACTGTTACACCTTTGTTGAATATCATGTGAGTTGCTATGCATGTTCGTCTTGTCTGAAGTAAGGGTGATTTGTCATGATTAAATGGTTTGAGTATGCATATTGTTAGAGAAGAACATTGGGCCGCCAACCAAAGCCATGTATCATGGTGGAAGTTTCAGTTTGGACATTAATCCTCAAATCTCTTATGAGAATGTTATCTGTTGTTGAATGCTTAAGCATTAAAGAGGAGTCCATTATCTGTTTTCTATGTTGTCCCGGTATGGATGTCCTCAAGTCGAGATCTATCAAAAACGAGAATCAAATGCGATCTATCTCCTTGGACCTTTGTACAGGTGACATATATAGATGTACCCCTTTGTGACACTTGGTTGAAACATATGTAATGCAATGATAATCCATGGAAATCCGAGCTAATTAGGACAAGGTGCGAGCACTATTGGTATTCGATGCATGAGGCTTGCAACTTATAGGATGTTTCATGCATAACACATATGAATTATTACTACCGTTGACAAAATTGTTTCCATGTTTTCAAAATAAAAAGCTCTAGCACAAGAGTAATCCCTGCTTCCCTCTGCGAAGGGCCTTTCTTTTACTTTATG
The DNA here is from genome assembly GCA_030979885.1 of Lolium multiflorum. Taxonomy (NCBI): domain Eukaryota; kingdom Viridiplantae; phylum Streptophyta; class Magnoliopsida; order Poales; family Poaceae; genus Lolium; species Lolium multiflorum. Next base: position 175,059,544 of record CM061751.1, on the reverse strand, counting down.
TTGAGTCAGTTTACCTACTTCTTTCTATCTTAGAAGCAAACACTTGTGTCAACTGTGTGCATTGATTCTTACATACTTGCTTATTTGCATTCATCATATGACTTTGTGTTGACAATTATCCATGAGATATACATGTTGAAGTTGAAAGCAACTGCTGAAACTTATATCTTCCTTTGTGTTGCTTCAAAACCTTCGTAAGAATCTATTGCTTTATGAGTTAACTCTTATGCAAGACTTATTGATGCTTGTCTTGAAAGTACTATTCATGAAAAGTCTTTGCTATATGATTCATTGTTTAGTCATTATCTTTACCATTGCTTTGAATCACTTCATTCATCTCATATGCTTTACAATAGTATTGATCAAGATTATGATAGTAGCATGTCACTTCAGAAATTATCCTTGTTATCGTTTACCTACTCGTAGGAACTTATGCTTGATACGTCTCAAACGTATCTATAATTTCTTATATTCCATGCTAGTTTTATGACAATACTCACATGTTTTATATACACATTACATCATTTTGATGCATTTTCGGCACTAACCTATTAACAAGATGCCGACGCCGTTCCTTTCTGCTGTTTTTGGTTTCAGACATCTTACACAGAAATATTCTCGGAATTGGACGAAACAAAAGCCCACGGTCTTATTTTGCACGGAGCCTTCGAACACCGAAGGAGAGACGGAGAGGGCCAAGGGGGCCCCACCGGCGGCGCGGCCAAGAGGTGGGCGCGCCCAGCTATGGGGTGGGCCCTCGGCGCCCTCCGACTCTGCCCTTCACCTATTTATTCTCTCCGTCGCGAAAACCCTAGTACCGAGCCACGATACGAGTTGTGACGCCGCCGCCGCCAATCCCATCTCGGGGGATTCGGAGATCGCCTCCGCACCTGCGGAGAGGGAATCATCAACGGAGGACTCTACATCATCATGCCCGCCTCCGGATTGATGCGTGCGTAGTTCATCCTTGGACTATGGGTCCATAGCAGTAGCTAGATGGTTGTCTTCTCCTCTTGTGCTATCATGTTTAGATCTTGTGAGCTGCCTAACATGATCAAGATCGTCTATTTGTAATGCTACATGTGGTGTTTGTTGGGATCCGATGAATGTGGAATACTATGTGAAGTTGATTATTGATCTATCATATATGTATTGTTTATGATCTTGCATGCTCTCTGTTGCTAGTAGAGGCTCTGGCCAAGTTGATACTTGTGACTCCAAGACGGGGTATTTATGCTCGATAGTGGGTTCATGCCTCCATTGAATCTGGGACAGTGACAGAAAGTTCTAAGGTTATGGATGTCTGTTGCCACTAGGGATAAAACATCAATGCTTTGTCTAAGGATATTTGTGTTGATTACATTACGCACGTACTTAATGCAATTGTCTGTTGTTTGCAACTTAATACTGGAAGGAGTGCGGATGCTAACCGAAGGTGGACTTTTTAGGCATAGATGCATGCTGGATAGCGGTCTATGTTCTTTGTCGTAATGCCCTAAGTAAATCTCATATTAGTCATCATGATATGTATGTGCATTGTTATGCCCTCTCTATTTGTCAATTGCCCAACTGTAGTTTGTTCACCCAACATGCTATTTATCTTATTGGAGAGACACCACTAGTGAACTGTGGACCCCGGTCCATTCTTTTACATCTGAAATACAATCTCTCTGTTCCCTGTTGTTCTTTGCAAATAAACATCATTCTCCACACCATACGTTTAATCCTTTGTTTACAGCAAGCCGGTGAGATTGACAACCTCACTTTAAGTTGGGCAAGTATTTTGATTGTGTTGTGCAGGTTCCACGTTGGCGCCGGAATCCCGGTGTTGCGCCGCACTACACTCCTTCACCTACAACCTTCACGTGGCCTTCATCTCCTACTGGTTCGATAACCTTGGTTTCTTACTGAGGAAAACTTGCTGCTGTACGCATCACACCTTCCTCTTGGGGTTCCCATCGGACGTGTGCTTCACGCGTTATCAGAGATCAAGACACGCTGCAAGGGGAGTCTCTCACACCCAATCTCTTTACTTTGTTTATTGTCTTGCTTTATTTTATTTTCTGTCTTGTTTGCTTTGTTTATATCAAAAACACAAAAATATTAGTTACTTGCTTTACTTTATTTAATTTGGTTTTGCTTTATTATTGCTAAAATGAGTAGTCCAGAAGTTGAAGTTCGTTCGTTTAAGCAACAAGGGGGAGAAAGTTTTAAAGATGCTTGGTATAGAATTAGTGATGCTCATCATAGGTGCACTAAGAAACATTCCACTATTATCCTCCTTAGGAACTTTTATGTTGGTATCTCTAGCTGGAATAGGTATGTTCTTGATACTCTTACGGGGGGTAATTTCCTAGGTACTCCTGCTTTGGAAGCTAGTTGCATCATTGAGAGTCTAGTTGGAATACCACCTGTTAATGAAGCTAAAATTGAAATCTCTCTTGAGGATGTCATGAAAAAGTTGGAGGCCATAGAGAAAAATCTTCCAATTGTTGAGACTAAATTGGGAATATTACTTGATAATACTGATAAACTTGATAAATCCCTAGGAGGAATTAATGAAAGAATTGATGTCTTAGAAACTTGTGCTATCCATGATAATCAAACCCATAGGATTGGTGAACTTGAAGAAGCTATGGGAACCTTGGGTTCAACTTTTTCTTCTCTTAAGTTTAAGGAGAAAGCTTATGCGGGTAAGGAGCAAAAGTTCATGTATGTCCCTAAGATGCCAAAGCCAAAGAATCATTATGAGCTTAAAATTGATAAAACCCTTAGTACCGCTATGGGAAATTTAGATAATGGAGCATCTAAGATACCTTTTGTGACAAGTTGTGTTTTTAAGGAAAATTATGATGTTGATGCTTCTTCTCTTGATGTTACTTGATTTACACTTTCTGCGCCTAGCTGAAAGGCATTAAAGAAAAAATCTTATGGGAGACAACCCATTATTTTATTTCTGCAATTTTTGTTTTATATTTGAGTCAAGGTGCTTGTTACTACTGTAGCAATACCTTCGTATCTTTATTTTATTGCATTGTTGTGCCAAGTAAAGTCTTTGATAGAAAGTTGATACTAGATTTGGATTTCTGCGCAGAAACAGATTTTTAGCTGTCACGAATTTGAGTTTTTCTCTCTGTAGAAAACTCGTAAAATGCTGAAAAAATTCATGAGTAATCCTCAGATATGTACGCAACTTTCGTTCAACTGGAGCTTTTCCATCTGAGCATGTTAAGTGCCTCGAAAAAATTCGTCTTTACGGACTGTTCTGTTTTGACAGATTCTGCCTTTTATTTCACATTGCCTCTTTTACTGTGTTTGAGTGGATTTCTTTGCTCCATTAAATTTCAGTAGCTTTGGGTAATGTCCAGAACTGTTGGGAATGATTGTGTCCTTGTTGAACATGTGAATTTTTGATTATGCACTAACCCTCTAATGAGATTGCTTTGAGTTTGGTGTGAAGGAAGTTTTCAAGGATCAAGAGAGGAGGATGATATAATATGATGCTGGCGTACTGTTGACGTGGGAGTTAGAAATCTTTGTGGAGTAACTTTTCTTCAGGTCCCCGGCAACGGCGCCAGAAATTTAGCTTGATGACGCGTAAAGCACACGCCGTTGGGAACCCCAAGTGGAAGGTGTGATGCGTACAGCAAGTTTCCCGATGAAACCAAGGTTTATTGAACCAGGGAGTCAAGAAGCACGTTGAAGGTTGATGGCGGCGGGATGTAGTGCGGCGCAACACCAGGGATTCGGCGCAACGTGGAACCTGCACAACACAACCAAAGTACTTTGCCCCAACGAAACAGTGAGGTTGTCAATCTCACCGGCTTGTAACAAAGGATTAGATGTATAGTGTGGATGATGATTGTTTGCAGAAAACAGTAGAACAAGTATTGCAGATTGTATTCGATGTAAAAGAATGGACCGGGGTCCATAGTTCACTAGAGGTGTCTCTCCCATAAGATAAATAGCATGTTGGGTGAACAAATTACAGTCAGGCAATTGACAAATAGAGAGGGCATGACCATGCACATACATGATATGATGAGTATTGTGAGATTTAATTGGGCATTACGACAAAGTACATAGACCGCTATCCAGCATGCATCTATGCCTAAAAAGTCCACCTTCAGTTATCATCCGAACCCTTCGTATTAAGTTGCAAACAACAGACAATTGCATTAAGTATGATGCGTAATGTAATCAATAACTACATCCTTAGACATAGCATAAATGTTTTATCCCTAGTGGCAACAGCACATCCACAACCTTAGAACTTTCTCACTGTCCCAGATTTAATGGAGGCATGAACCCACTATCGAGCATAAATACTCCCTCTTGGAGTTAAGAGGAAAAACTTGGCCAGAGCCTCTACTAATAACGGAGAGCATGCAAGATCATAAACAACACATAGGTAATAGATTGATAATCAACATAACATAGTATTCTCTATCCATCGGATCCCGACAAACACAACATATAGTATTACAGATAGATGATCTTGATCATGTTAGGCAGCTCACAAGATCCGACAATGAAGCACATAAGGAGAAGACAACCATCTAGCTACTGCTATGGACCCATAGTCCAGGTGAACTACTCACTCATCACTCCGGAGGCAACCATGGCGATGAAGAGTCCTCAGGAGATGATTCCCCTCTCAGGGGTGCCGGAGCGATCTCCTGAATCCCCGAGATGGGATTGGCGGCGGCGGCGTCTCGATAAGGTTTTCCGTATCGTGGCTCTCGTGGGGGGTTTCGCGACGAAGGCTATTTGTAGGCGGAAGGGCGGTAAAGGGCGTCACGAGGGCCACACCAGGCCGGCGCGGCCGGGGCAGGCGCGCCGCCCTGGCGTCGCCCCTCGTGGCCCCGTCTATCCCTCGGTCTTACGGAAGCTTCGTGCAAAATAGGACCTGGGCGTTGATTTCGTCCAATTCGAGAATATTTCCTTACTAGGATTTCTGAAACCAAAAACAGCAGCAAGGCTCTTCGGCATCTCGTTAATAGGTTAGTGCTGGAAAATGCATAAATACGACATATAATATGTATAAAACATGTAGATATCATCAATAATGTGACATGGAACATAAGAAATTATCGATACGTCGGAGACGTATCAGCATCCCCAACTTAGTTCTGCTCGTCCGAGCAAACGATAACAAAGATAATTTCTGGAGTGACATGCCATCATAACCTTGATCATACTATTGTAAGCATATGTAATGAATGCAGCGATCAAAACAATGGTAATGACATGAGTAAACAAATAAATCATAAAGCAAAGACTTTTCATGAATAGTACTTTCAAGACAAGCATCAATAAGTCTTGCATAAGAGTTAACTCATAAAGCAATAAATCAAAGTAAAGGTATTGAAGCAACACAAAGAAAGATTGAGTTTCAGCGGTTGCTTTCAACTTATAACATGTATATCTCATGGATAGTTGTCAATGTAAAGTAATATAACAAGTGCAATATGCAAGTATGTAGCAATCAATGCACAGTTCACACAAGTGTTTGCTTCTTGAGGTGGAGAGAGATAGGTGAACTGACTCAACATAAAAGTAAAAGAAAGGTCCTTCAAAGAGGAAAGCATCGATTGCTATATTTGTGCTAGAGCTTTGGTTTTGAAAACATGAAACAATTTTGTCAACGGTAGTAATAAAGCATATGTATCATGTAAATTATATCTTACAAGTTGCAAGCCTCATGCATAGTATACTAATAGTGCCCGCACCTTGTCCTAATTAGCTCGGATTACCGGGATTATCATCGCAATACACATGTTTTAACCAAGTGTCACAAAGGGGTACCTCTATGCCGCATGTACAAAGGTCTAAGGAGAAAGTTCGCATTGGATTTCTCGCTTTTGATTATTCTCAACTTAGACATCCATACCGGGACAACATAGACAACAGATAATGGACTCCTCTTTTATGCATAAGCATGTAGCAACAATTAATGTTCTCATATGAGATTGATGATATTTGTCCAAAACTGAAACTTCCACCATGATTCATGGCTTTAGTTGGCGGCCCAATGTTCTTCTCTAACATTATGCATGCTCTAACCATTTAAATGAGTGGTAAATCTCCCTTACTTCAGACAAGACGGACATGCATAGCAACTCACATGATATTCAACAAAGAGTAGTTGATGGCGTCCCCAGGAACATGGTTATCGCACAACAAGCAACTTAATAAGAGATAAAGTGCATAAGTACATATTCAATACCACAATAGTTTTTAAGGCTATTTTGTCCCATGAGCTATATATTGCAAAGCCAAATGATGGAAATTTTAAAGATAGCACTCAAGAAATTTACTTTGGAATGGCGGAGAAATACCATGTAGTAGGTAGGTATGGTGGACACAAATGGCATAGTGGTTGGCTCAAGGATTTTGGATGCATGAGAAGTATTCCCTCTCGATACAAGGTTTAGGCTAGCAAAGTTATTTGAAACAAACACAAGGATGAACCGGTGCAGCAAAACTCACATAAAAGACACATTGTAAACATTATAAGACTCTACACCGTCTTCCTTGTTGTTCAAAACTCAATACTAGAAATTATCTAGACTTTAGAGAGACCAAATATGCAAACCAAATTTTAGCAAGCTCTATGTATTTCTTCATTAGTAGGTGCAAAGTATATGATGCAAGAGCTTAAACATGAGCACAACAATTGCCAAGTATCAAATTATTCAAGACATTTTAGAATTACTACATGTAGCATTTCCCGATTCCAACCATATAACAATTTAACGAAGAAGATTCAACCTTCGCCATGAATACTATGAGTAAAGCCTAAGGACATATTTGTCCATATGAAACAGCGGAGCGTGTCTCTCTCCCACACAATGAATGCTAGGATCCATTTATTCAAACAAAAACAAGAACAAAAACAAACCGACGCTCCAAGCAAAGTACATAAGATGTGATGGAATAAAAATATAGTTTCGGGGAGGAACCTGATAATGTTGTCGATGAAGAAGGGGATGCCTTGGGCATCCCCAAGCAAACGCTTGAGTCTTCTTAAAATATGCAGGGGTGAACCACCGGGCATCCCCAAGCTTAGAGCTTTCACTCTCCTTGATCATATTGCATCATTTCCCTCTCTTGATCCTTGAAAACTTTCTCCACACCAAACTCGAAACAACTCATTAGAGGGTTAGTGCACAATAAAAATTTATATGTTCAGAGGTGACATAATCATTCTTAACACTTCTGGACATTGCATAAAGCTACTGGACATTAATGGATCAAAGAAATTTATCCAACATAGCAAAAGAGGCAATGCGAAATAAAAGGCAGAATCTGTCAAAACAGAACAGTTCGTAAAGACGAATTTTAAAATGGCACCAGACTTGCTCAAATGAAAATGCCCAAATTGAATGAAAGTTGCGTACATATCTGAGGATCACGCACGTAAATTGGCATATGTTTCTGAGCTACCTACAGAGAGGCAGGTCGAAATTCGTGACAGCAAAGAAATTTGTTTCTGCGCAGTAATCCAAATCTAGTATGAACCTTACTATCAAAGACTTTACTTGGCACAACAATGCATAAAACTAAGATAAGGAGAGGTTGCTACAGTAGTAAACAACTTCGAAGACTCAAATATAAAATAAAGGTACTGTAGTAAAAACATGGGTTGTCTCCCATAAGCGCTTTTCTTTAACGCCTTTCAGCTAGGCGCAGAAAGTGTATATCAAGTATTATCAAGAGACGAAGTATCAACATCATAACTTGTTCTAATAATAGAATCAAATGGTAACTTCATTCTCTTTCTAGGGAAATGTTCCATACCTTTCTTGAGAGGAAATTGATATTTAATATTACCTTCCTTCATATCAATGATAGCTCCAACAGTTCGAAGAAAAGGTCTTCCCAATATAATGGGACAAGATGCATTGCATTCAATATCCAAGACAACAAAATCAACGGGGACAAGGTTATTGTTAACGGTAATGCGAACATTATCAACTCTCCCCAAAGGTTTCTTTATAGCATTATCAACAAGATTAACATCCAAATAACAATTTTTCAATGGTGGCAAGTCAAGCATATTATAAATCTTCTGAGGCATAACGGAAATACTTGCAGCAAGATCACATAAAGCATTACAATCAAAGTAATTGACCTTCATCTTAATGATGGGCTCCCAACCATCTTCTAACTTTCTAGGAATAGAAGTTTCAAGTTTTAGTTTCTCTTCTCTAGCTTTTATGAGAGCATTTGTAATATGTTTTGTGAAAGCCAAGTTTATAGCACTAGCATTAGGACTCTTAGCAAGTTTTTTTAAGAACTTTATAACTTTAGAGATGTGGCAATCATCAAAATCCAAACCATTATAATCTAAAGCAATGGGATCATCATCCCCAATGTTGGAAAAAATTTCAGCAGTTTTATCACAGGCAGTTTCAGCAGTTTTAGCAGTTTTTTGCAGTTTTGTAGGCTTTGCATTAGGAGTAGAAACATTGCTAACACCAATTATTTTACCATTGATAGTAGGAGGTGCAGCAACATGTGAATCATTAACATTACTAGTGGTGGTAATAGTCCAAACTTTAGCTACATTATTCTCTTTAGCTAGTTTTTCATTTTCCTCTCTTTCCCACCTAGCATGCAATTCAGCCATTAATCTTATATTCTCATTAATTCTAACTTGGATGGCATTTGCTGTAGTAACAATTTTATTTTCAATATCCTTATTAGGCATAACTTTAGATTTCAAAAGATCAACATCAGAGGCAAGACTATCAACCTTAGAAGCGAGAATATCAATTTTATTGAGCTTTTCCTCAACAGATTTGTTAAAAGCAGTTTGTGTACTAATAAATTCTTTAAGCATAGCTTCAAGTCCAGGGGGTGTGTTCCTATTATTGTTGTAAGAATTCCCATAAGAATTACCATAACTATTCCCATTATTGTAAGGATATGGCCTATAGTTATTACTAGAATTGTTCCGATAAGCATTGTTGTTGAAATTATTATTTTTAATGAAGTTTACATCAACATGTTCTTCTTGGGCAACCAATGAAGCTAACGGAACATTATTAGGATCAAAATTAGTCCTATCATTCACAAGCATAGACATAATAGCATCAATCTTATCACTCAAGGAGGAGGTTTCTTCGACAGAATTTAACTTCTTACCTTGTGGAGCTCTTTCCGTGTGCCATTTAGAGTAATTAATCATCATATTATCAAGAAGCTTTGTTGCTTCACCAAGAGTGATGGACATAAAGGTACCTCCAGCAGCTGAATCCAATAGGTTCCGCGAAGAAAAATTCAATCCTGCATAAAAGGTTTGGATGATCATCCAAGTAGTCAGTCCATGGGTTGGGCAATTTTTAACCAAAGATTTCATTCTTTCCCAAGCTTGTGCAACATGCTCATTATCCAATTGTTTAAAATTCATTATGCTACTCCTCAAAGATATAATTTTAGCAGGGGGATAATATCTACCAATAAAAGCATCCTTGCATTTAGTCCATGAATCAATACTATTCTTAGGCAGAGATAGCAACCAATCTTTAGCTCTTCCTCTTAATGAGAAAGGAAACAATTTTAATTTTATAATATCACCATCACCATCTTTATACTTTTGCATTTCACACAATTCAACAAAATTATTGAGATGGGCAGCAACATCATTAGAACTAACACCAGAAAATTGCTCTCGCATAACAAGATTCAGTAAAGCAGGTTTAATTTCAAAGAATTCTGCTGTAGTAGCAGGTGGAGCAATAGGTGTGCATAAGAAATCATTATTGTTTGTGGTTGTGAAGTCACACAACTTAGTATTTTCAGGAGTGGCCATTTTAGCAGTAGTAAATAAAGCAAACTAGATAAAGTAAATGCAAGTAACTAATTTTTTTGTGTTTTTGATATAGAGTGCAAGACAGTAAATAAAGTAAAACTAGCAACTAATTTTTTTGTGTTTTGATTTAGTGCAGCAAACAAAGTAGTAAATAAAATAAAGCAAGACAAAAACAAAGTAAAGAGATTGGATTGTGGAGACTCCCCTTGCAGCGTGTCTTGATCTCCCGGCAACGGCGCAGAAAAGAGCTGCTGGCGTACGGACGTGGGAGTTAGAAATCTTTGTGGAGTAACTTTTCTTCAGTCCCGCAACGGCGCCAGAAATTTAGCTTGATGACGCGTAAAGCACACGCCGTTGGGAACCCCAAGTGGAAGGTGTGATGCGTACGCGGCAAGTTTCCCTCAGTAAGAAACCAAGGTTTATCGAACCGGTAGGAGTCAAGAAGCACGTTGAAGGTTGATGGCGGCGGGATGTAGTGCGGCGCAACACCAGGGATCGGCGCCAACGTGGAACCTGCACAACACAACCAAAGTACTTTGCCCCAACGAAACAGTGAGGTTGTCAATCTCACCGGCTTGTGTAACAAAGGATTAGATGTATAGTGTAGATGATGATTGTTTGCGAAAAATAGAACAAGTATTGCAGTAGATTGTATTCGATGTAAAAGAATGGACCGGGGTCCACAGTTCACTAGAGGTGTGTCTCCCATAAGATAAATAGCATGTTGGGTGAACAAATTACAGTGGGCAATTGACAAATAGAGAGGCATGACCATGCACATACATGATATGATGAGTATTGTGAGATTTAATTGGGCATTACGACAAAGTACATAGACCGCTATCCATGCATGCATCTATGCCTAAAACCTTCACCTTTATCATCCGAACCCCTTCGTATTAAGTTGCAAACAAGGACAATTGCATTAAGTATGGTGCGTAATGTAATCAATAACTACATCCTTAGACATAGCATCAATGTTTTATCCCTAGTGGCAACAGCATATCCACAACCTTAGAACTTTGTCACTGTCCCATTTAATGGAGGCATGAACCCACTATCGAGCATAAATACTCCCTCTTGGAGTTAAGAGTAAAAACTTGGCGAGCCTCTACTAATAACAGAGAGCATGCAAGATCATAAACAACACATAGGTAATAGATTGATAATCAACATAACATAGTATTCTCTATCCATCGGATCCCGACAAACACAACATATAGTATTACAGATAGATGATCTTGATCATGTTAGGCAGCTCACAAGATCCGACAATGAAGCACATAAGGAGAAGACAACCATCTAGCTACTGCTATGGACCCATAGTCCAGGGGTGAACTACTCACTCATCACTCCGGAGGCGACCATGGCGATGAAGAGTCCTCCGGGAGATGATTCCCCTCTCCGGCAGGGTGCCGGAGGCGATCTCCTGAATCCCCAGAGATGGGATTGGCAGCGGCGGCGTCTCGGTAAGGTTTCCGTATCGTGACTCTCGGTACTGGGGGTTTCGCGACGAAGGCTATTTGTGGCGAAGGGCAGGTAAAGGGGCGTCACGAGGGCCCCACACCAGGCGGCGCGGCCGGGGCGGCGCGCCGCCCCCGTCTGCCACCTCGTGGCCCCACTTCTATCCTCGGTCTTCGGAAGCTTCGTGCAAAAATAGGACCCGGGCGTTGATTTCGTCCAATTCCGAGAATATTTCCTTACTAGGATTTCGAAACCAAAGCAGAAAACAGCACTGGCTCTTCGGCATCTCGTTAATACGTTAGTGCCGGAAAATGCATAAATACGACATATAATGTGTATAAAACATGTAGATATCATCAATAATGTGGCATGGAACATAAGAAATTATCGATACGTGGGAGACGTATCATATGATCAAGAAGAGTGAAAAGTCTAAGCTTGGGGATGCCCCCGTGGTTCATCCCTGCATATTTCAAGAAGACTCAAGCGTCTAAGCTTGGGGATGCCCAAGGCATCCCCTTCTTCATCGACAACTTATCTGGTCACCTCTAGTGAAACTATATTTTAATTCCGTCACATCTTATGTGCTTTACTTGGAGCGTCTGTGTGCTTTTATTTTCGTTTTGTTATTTTCATTCTCTGAATAAATCGGATCCTAACATGCTTGTGTGGGAGAGAGACACGCTCCGCTTTTTCATTTCAACACTTGTGTTCTTCGTTTTATTTTTCATGTTCATGGCAAAAGCTGAAAGCGCTGCACTTATTGTTATTTGGTTGGAAACAGAAAATGCTTCATGTGGTAATTGGTATATTGTCTTGAATAATTTGATACTTGGCAATTGTTTTGAGCTCTCAAGTAGATCATGTTTAAGCTCTTGCATCATGTAGTTTAAACCTATTAGTGGAGAACTACCGTAGAGCTTGTTGAAATTTGGTTTGCATGATTGGTCTCTCTAAGGTCTAGATATTTTCAAGTAAAAGTGTTTGAGCAACAAGGAAGACAGTGTAGAGTCTTATAATGCTTGCAATATGTTCTTGTGTAAGTTTTGCTGTACCGGTTTATACTTGTGTTTGCTTCAAACAACCTTGCTAGTCAAAGCCTTGTACTGAGAGGGAATGCTTCTCGTGCATCCAAAACCTTGAGCCAAAACCTATGTCATTTGTGTCCACCATAACTACCTACTATGTGGTATTTTCTTCCATTCCAAGTAAATACTTCATGTGCTACCTTTAAACAATTCAAAACTTTATTACTCCTTATTTGTGTCAATGTTTTATAGCTCATGAGAAAATATGTGGTGTTTTATCTTTCAATCTTGTTGGGCAGACTTTCACCAATGGACTAGTGGCATATACATCCGCTTATCCAATAATTTTGCAAAAAGAGCTGGCAACGGGTGCCCAGCCCCAATTAATTAACTTTCATTAATAATTCTCTTCACATGTTTTGCCCTAATTTATCAGTAAGCAACTTAATTTTGCAATAGATACTCCTCCATGGTATGAGAAATGTTGGAAGGCACCCGAGGATTCGGTTAGCCATGGTTTGTGAAAGCAAAAGGTTGGGAGGAGTTTCATCTATAAATAAAACTAAAATACATGTGTAAACAAAAGAGAAGAGGGATGATCTACCTTGGTAGAGATAACGTCCTTCATGGGAGCCGCTCTTTGAAAGTCTGTTTGACAAGGGGTTAGAGTGCCCACTACCATTCGTTGACAGCAACAAACACCTCTCAAAACTTTATTTTTATGCTCTCTTTATGATTTCAAAACTTGAAAAGCTCTAGCACATGATTTAGTCCCTGCTTCCCTCTGCGAAGGGCCTTTCTTTTACTTTATGTTGAGTCAGTTTACCTACTTCTTTCTATCTTAGAAGCAAACACTTGTGTCAACTATGTGCATTGATTCTTACATGCTTGCTTATTGCACTCATCATATTACTTTGTGTTGACAATTATCCATGAGATATACATGTTGAAAGTTGAAAGCAATTGCTGAAACTTAAATCTTCCTTTGTGTTGCTTCAAAACCTTTTACTAAGAATCTATTGCTTTATGAGTTAACTCTTATGCAAGATTTTTTGATGCTTGTCTTGAAAGTACTATTCATGAAAAGTTTTTGCTATATGATTCAGTTGTTTAGTCATTATCTTTTTGTTAGTAAACTATAGACCATTGCTTTGAGTCACTTCATTCATCTCATATGCTTTACAATAGTATTGATCAAGATTATGTTGGTAGCATGTCACTTTCTTTTTATCGTTTACCTACTCGAGGGAGAGTAGCAACTAAGCTTGGGGATGCTTGATACGTCTCCAACGTATCTATAATTTCTTATGTTCCATGCCAGTTTTATGACAATACCTACATGTTTTATTCACACTTTTTAATGTATCAATGTGCTGTTGCCACTAGGGATAAAACATCAATGCTTTGTCTAAGGATATTTGTATTGCTTACATTACGTACAGTACTTAATGCAATTGTCTGTTGTTTGCAACTTAATACTGAAAGGGGTGCGGATGCTAACCCGAAGGTGGACTTTTTAGGCATAGATGCATGCTGGATGGCGGTCTATGTTCTTTGTCGTAATGCCTTAAGTAAATCTCATAGTAGTCATCATGATATGTATGTGCATTGTTATGCTCTCTCTATTTGTCAATTGCCCAACTTTAATTTGTTTACCCAACATGTTATTTATCTTATTGGAGAGACACCACTAGTGAACTGTGGACCCGGTCCATTCTTTTACATCTGAAATACAACCTACTGCAATCATTGTTCTCTTTTGTTTTCTGCAAGCAAACATCATTCTCCACACCATACGTTTAATCCTTTGTTTTCAGCAAGCCGGTGAGATTGACAACCTCACTGTTAAGTTGGGGCAAAGTAGTTTGATTGTCTGTGCAGGTTCCACGTTGGCACCGGAATCTCTAGTGTTGCGCCGCACTACACTTCTTCACCAACAACCTTCACGTGATCTTCATCTCCTACTGGTTCGATAACCTTGGTTTCTTACTGAGAGAAAACTCGCTGCTGTACTCATCATACCTTCCTCTTGGGGTTTCCAACGGACGTGTGCTTTACCGTCACAAGCACGTATACCTTTCAATGAAATACATGAACATCAATAGACAAATTCATAAAATAACAAATTATTAATAATAAGACCACATTGGATCAGCTCTCGCCAAATATTATAAAATTATAAATTCAGGACTTGTACGCTCTTCAAGAAAAATAGCCTTCGTTGCTGAAAATAACTAACTATTTTGAGGGGGAGTAGGGAAAAGTAAGTATGCACTGATATATATTACTGCTATTTTACCAATTTGTTTATCAGGAAGTACAAATATATCATAGACTCCAATTTCTCCGGTTCAAAGCTTTCATGGTTCTGACATTGTTCGCGCTAGGTACATGCTTTCACACTAATCCTAAATTTCCAGTAATGCATAGTAGCTTCTTGCATATGATCTGTCACATAGAAAATACTTACATTTGATCTTGTTCTGTGATTGCTTCAAATAGTAGACACTATTTGAGCTAAAGCTGATTAATTAATTTATTATTTTGGATGTTTTGAGTAGTCGGTGAAAATAGTGGTATTGAATGTACTGTCAAATAGTGGTAACTTGGAGCAGTCCTAGCCAAAGTTTTCACATTTGACTTGTAACTGGGTAGTACCTTAAGGATTTAACTTGAATTTTCTTATGTGCTCTTCGATTTTGTAATCAAGCCAATAATTTAAACTAACTTTGATTCTGTAGTCAAGGAAACAAATATCAGTCAGCATAATGGGACACGCAAATGATTATAAAATATAGACAAGTAGATACAGAGCATGTCACTAAGCAATGAAACATTAAGCAATAATCTGTCGAGCAATACATGAAACGAACATAGCAAGGACTCAAGTTAGTAGCTCAAATAGAGCAACAACTATTTCTCGTAGCTGAAACGAACATATCAAGGACCTGAAGTTGGGTAATGATCATATATTCATAGATCTTGAAGTGATAAGTTCAATCTTCCGAGAAAATAAATGGTACCCATGTTTAAATTAGAACAAAGGCTATGCTAAGTTCATAAGTGCTAGATAGCATCATGAATTACTTTCATCCCTCGGAAATGCTACATGTTTTGAGACTTGGCAGTATACAGTCTGACCCTGATTAGCAATTCTAATTCAGCTGCCATGTGTTAATTAAAATACACAGAATATGTGTTGGTTCATAGCTCATAAATTACCTTGCCAAGACGGCACTACGACGGAGAAATAAACGCCAGAGAAGAACCCATTTGACAAAAAAATAAATGTTTCGAGAGCAAGTCCTACTAAATATGAGCACATACTAATTATCTTAAAAAATGCTTAAATGCTGACCCAAATCCGATTCATTCGAAAGAAAAATGGCCTTGATTGTGGCTGGTAATTGCTGCAAGTTTTTATAGAAACATAATTTTCCCACAATCCACCCTGAAATCCCTCCTAATCCAACAATCCACCCATAGATCTGACCCCAAATTGTAGTTGCTCACGCAAAAAACCAGCACCAGAGGATCGCGCCCACAAATTATTTTGCCCCCTGAAGAAAGGGAGGGGAAAGTTGAGTCCTTACTTGAGACGCATGTTGGTCCTCGTCGGCAACTCCTTCTGGCTGCGCAAAGCAGGCTGCCATGGTTGTTCGTGGCCATCCTCCTACTCAACAAGCGCCTCCGCCAGCTCCCGCTTCTCTGCATCCCAACATGGTTCCCCATCCCATTCTCCTCCAATGGGTCGACAACGAGAGAGAGAGAGAGAGCTAACTTCTCTAGACAAAAATTATGAGAACTACCGTGAAAAATAAGTTGAACTACATATAAATTTGCATGCACTGCAAAACTATGCAAAGGTGTCTGCATCATCAGGTAAATAACAAGCCAAAACAATTGAAACTTTACTGAATTGTAGGATAAATATTTATCTTTGTCAATCTTCCTATAAAGTCATGCCTACAATCTATTATATGCATTAAAACTACTTGTAACCAAAGATGCTTTCGATCTGCCAAATGAGGTATGATTTTTCCCAATAAAAAAATCTCAACAAAGAAATAGAAGTTGCAGGATAATTAGACTTTCCATGTAGCATGGATTGTTCTTTGTATACATTGTGTGGTAGACATCAAAACTTATTTCTAAAATCATTCCTAACAAATAGAAGCTTCATATGTCTCTCTTAGATGATGAATGAAATTTATAGTAGTACCTAATTAGTATTGGAAGAATGTGACAGATAAAAATGTGCGGCATTAAAAATTTCACATAAGAAATGTTATATACTTGTGACCCAAGAATCTCATTTTATAAACGAGATCCTTTCCCTTAGAAAACTGCAATTGTCTAGTATCTAATTAGAGTTGTCTTGAAAAGAGAACTTCAGATGTTTGACCCTTATATGATGCAAAAAAAAGTAGTTAATTTTCATTGGTTCATGTTATATAAAATACATAGTAGATATGCTAATTGAAAGGGAAATAAAAGAATACAACCAAAAGTATGAAGCCTTATATAAAAAAGCGGGTCTGAACGTGGACACGAACCTGCCAAACAAAGATGGAAAGTGTACCAGCATAAGTAGACGTTGTGGCTAGAAAAACCAATCATGTATGCATTCAAATCATCCTAAATTTAGCAAAGAACAACACTCACAAAGAAAACATAAACCTTTTGGTGTGCTTCATAGTACTCATATAGAGTTGAATGCCGCCGATTAATTTTAGACTTCGCGTAGAACTGTAGAGCACGCTGAACTGAGTTAATTTGGTAGAGGTCTATAGAATAAAATAGAAGTGCAAGAAATCAGTTCTGGACAACAAAATTGCACAAAATCTCACTATGTACAACATAAGTTCAGTTCTGGACAGTACACTCATATGACCTGTGTGACTAAATCATCCAACAATAACTCACAATTAGATATTCTATGGAAAGCCTCAAACATATTCTACTACTTGCATTTCGAAACTAATTCGAAATCATGGACATAATAACCCAGGATCTGAGTCAAAGATTAGTGTCCTAAGGTATCAGCTACAATACTTCCTCTCGATGAACCTCCTGACCCAACTAAGAATAACACAAGCTATGACTGAATTAGGTTCACACAAAGAGGGAGCTAAAATTGCAGATTGTTTCGGATCTCCAAGTTAAAAAAATGATGGTTAAATACTACCGGCTGCCCTGGTATTCGATGGAGTACATGAAGGGAATAATCAGACCACTTGATATCCATAGTCATATTGGTACCTCGCAGATGCACCAGTGCACCACCCATTTTTCAGCAGCAGCAACTCCACCTCACTGCTCCGCCAATGGTTGCGATCCTGCTCCAGCTGCATCAAACATTGATTTCTTGTTGTGAGTGAGCTGCAGGAGGAAGGACATCGACAATGAACTGAGAGAGAGAGAGAGAGAGAGAGAGGGAGGGAGAGGGAGAGGGAGAGGGAGAGAGAGAGAGAGAGAGGGAGGGAGGGAGAGGGAGAGGAAGGACATCGACAATGAACTAAGAAATGATATATACTTGTGACCCAAGAATCTCATTTTATAAACGAGATCATTTCCCTTAGAAAACTGCAATTGTCTAGTATCTGATTAGAGTTTTCTTGAAAAGAGAACTTCAAATGTTTGACCCTGATATGATGCAAAAAAAAAGTAGTTAATTTTCATTGGTTCATGTTATATAAAATACATAGTAGATATGCTAATTGAAAGGGAAATAAAAGAATACAACCAAAAGTACGAAGCCTTATATAAAGAAGCGGATCTGAACATGGACACGAACCTGCCAAACAAAGATGGAAAGTGTACCAGCATAAGTAGACGTTGTAGCTAGAAAAACCAATCATGTATGCATTCAAATCATCCTAAATTTAGCAAAGAAGAACACCCACAAAGAAAACATAAACCTTTTGGTGTGCTTCATAGTACTCATATAGAGTTGAATGCCGCCGATTAATTTTAGACTTCGCGTAGAACTGTAGAGCACGCTGAACTGAGTTAATTTGGTAGAGGTCTATAGAATAAAATAGCAGTGCAAGAAATCAGTTCTGGACAACAAAATTGCACAAAATCTCACTATGTATAACATAAGTTCAGTTCTGGACAGTACACTCATATGACCTGTGTGACTAAATCGTCCAACAATAACTCACAATTAGATATTCTATGGAAAGCCTCGAACATATTCTACTACTTGCATTTCGAAACTAATTCGAAATCATGGACATAATAACCCAGGATCTGAGTCAAAGATTAGTGTCCTAAGGTATCAGCTACAATACTTCCTCTCGATGAACCTCCTGACCCAACTAAGAATAACACAAGCTATGACTGAATTAGGTTCACACAAAGAGGGAGCTAAAAATTGCAGATTGTTTCGGATCTCCAAGTTAAAAAAATGATGGTTAAATACTACCGGCTGCCCTGGTATTCGATGGAGTACATGAAGGGAATAATCAGACCACTTCATATCCATAGTCATATTGGTACCTCGCAGATGCACCAGTGCACCACCCATTTTTCAACAGCAGCAACTCCACCTCACTACTCCGCCAATGGTTGCGATCCTGCTCCAGCTGCATCAAACATTGATTTCTTGTTGTGAGTGAGCTGCAGGAGGAAGGACATCGACAATGAACTAAGAGAGAGAGAGAGAGAGAGAGAGAGAGGGAGAGGGAGAGGGATAGGGAGAGGGAGAGAGAGGGAGAGGGAGAGGGAGAGGGAGAGGAGAGGGAGAGGGAGAGCGAGAGAGAGGGAGAGGGAGAGGGAGAGAGCGAGAGAGAGAGAGAGAGAGAGAGAGAGAGAGAGAGAGAGAGAGAGAGAGAGGGAGAGGGAGAGGGAGAGGAGGGAGGGAGAGGGAGAGGGAGAGGGAGCGAGAGGGAGAGGGAGAGAGAGAGGAGACCTGGTATTGACGCGAGGACCATGACGCGGGCAGAGAAAGGAGGACGACCCAGCCACGCTCCATGGTGCGAGCACAATGACATCGATTCTGCGCCCATGAGGAATCTCCCGACCACACCTATAAATTAAAACATCAAGGCATATTGCATTGATCGTGGTTCCTTATATAAGCATAATTTTCTTTTATAAATAGAATGCATCGCATAAATCTGAAAAATATTCAAATAGATAATTGTTTTTCCTCGCCTGATATACACGTTGCAGTTTTAAGAGCCCTATGCCTCTTTTTTCGTCCTTAGTCAAGAACCCTAGCCCTGAAACATCAAACAAAAAGAGTACATATATAGTTCAGCCTTCATGAGGTAAAAGTGCATGACTAACCTGAGCCCACGAAAATCAGACTGTTGGTGATGCAATCTCATGAGAAACCTGAACCAAAAAATTCAGGCTATTGGTGATGCATAGTAGGGCCTAATTTGAAGAACTTTGTTTTCTTCTTCCATAACACAACTGAACTAAAAGAATAGGGAGAAATGACAACCTTGCACAATTATATTAGGGCCTAATATTTCATAGAACTTTCTGCTACCGGGTAAACCACCGTTGAAATCCTATTTCCCGAGTGTATGCAGCAAGATGTGATCTTGAGAGAGAGAGAGAGAGAGAAAACATGTGAGAAGGAACACTTGCGTTGCTGACGGTGACGGTGAAGAATCGAAGGAGACGAGTCAGTCCATCACAGTGCATCAGAGAGGAGCAGGATGAGTGGAGCTCGACCAGCCGCCCTCCCAGCTATGGTGCAGCGTACCGGAACCAGCAACTCCCTCCAACCACCGTCCGGTCCACTGGGCACGGCAGGACGTGCTTTTCTGCCGGCCACCGGTCGCTCCTGTGCTGAAGGCATGGATCGGTGTGAGGAGGAACTGGAAGACGAGGTGTGAGGGGCGACATGGCTGCTTCTGTTGCACGCGATCTAGGAAGGGCGATGGGCCTCCATATCCCTAAGACGTGCAGTGGGGGACATGGACATCGAGGGGGAGGCGGTGATGGCCAGATCTGTGCGGTAGAGGGAGGATCCGCATGGTGGAGGTGGTGACGAGTTGAGGTGACTGCCGGATCCGGCGGTGGCGGAGGAGGAGCTGAACGCCGAACGCGAGGGAGAGGAGAAATAAAGGTACGGTTGGTGGCGGCGGCAGCGGCAAAGCAGAGATGGTCGGCGGCGACGACGGATGGGCGGCGACGGTGGATGGGCGGCGACAATGGCAGAGCCTAACACTCGGCGGCGCTGGTTCCATGGTTCGTGAGGGAGGCGATTTAGTGTGTTCGATGGCTTTGTTGGGCTTGGCCCATTCGGCCATGACAATGCGCGACAAAGTGTTCGGCCATCACAGCGCGTGATGAAAGGCAACGGATGAAGGGGTTTGACGTATTGGGGAGAATAAGGATTATGTTTAGTCTTTTTAAGTAGTAGAGATTTTCTTACGTGGTGGGGTTGCGGAATTCGCCGCATGGATTGTGATCTTGTGCGGCGCCGCCCCCTAGTCCTGTCCTTGATTCATTCATCACATTCAATCGCGTAGAGATATTCCATAGGAGGGTGGTTGTATCCCCAGCCCACCAGAGTTCAAACTCCAGGTTTGACATATGTGTGTCTCATAAAGACGGAATATTCATTCAGTGGGAGGCGACGTTCCCGTCGACAGCGAGGCGTCTGTGGTGACTTCGTCAATTTCAACATCCAATCCGCCGGCTCAGTCTTCCGGAGGTGCTCATAGGGGTAGGGTGTGCGTGTGTGCGTTCAGAGGGGTGAGTGTATGCGCATGTATGTGAGCGCCTGCGTTTGTACTATGTTTCTCAAAAAAAAACAAGATTTGAGACAGTGGGCCTATGCAGCAACATGGCACGTCCATTAATTAAACTTCGTTAATTACGCCACTGATCACCGTTACACGTAGGGCTATTTCCGTCCACAATTCAAAAGGAGTAGGGTAATTAGTACGATATCATATTCCAGAAATAGATAAGCTTAAAGCAAGGGTTCAGTATGTACATTGCAAATCTGCATTATCAAAGACATGCCCGATATTAAAAAGGACAATAAATACTATCTTATTTAATAAGATCATATTCCAGAAATAGTCAGCCTTAAATAAGAAATTGAATGTCTCTAGATACGGAGTATGTTACGATTATAATTTAATTTATGCCTTGAGTGACACACGCTACCTTCGTATATAAATTGCCCTCCTTCACCTTCCATGTATCTATCAGTTCATCACAACATAAACAACCCGAAGGTTTTTCTCCCAGTAGGTGTCCATGGCAAGACTTGCACAGGTGCTTATCACCCTTACTATTCTCCTCCTCTACACCAGCCTCCAAGCTGAAGGTATGTTCTAATATGGCAGCATTATAGTTATCTCGATCAAGAGACAAATTTGTTGCGGAGGGTTTGTTTGCACACAATTCACATGAGAGAAGTCCACAATCCCCCCCCTGAATTTGTCATGGAGTTCAGATTTCAACCCCAAATTTCACTTTGGTCTGAGTTTGCCCCCTCAACTCTTATCACCGTTCAGAAAACAACCTTCTCTCTTTGTTGACCGGTTTTGTCCCTGGTTCATCTACGTGATCACATCAGCTAGGAAAGAAGTCTATATAACGTAGCCCCCCTAACTATGAGGTTTGGGGCAGAACACCCCCTAAGTTTAAAATGGGGCATTTAACCCCCCTAACTATGCAATACCAGGCAATTGACCCCCTCAGCACAATAAGAGCGGTTTTGCTCAGCTGTATTGCTCACATGGACAGTGGTTTAAGCCACGTAGGCGCTTGACTTTTTTGACAGAAATTTAATTAAGAACACAACATGTCAGGCTCCCATACTCTCTTTCATCTCTTTGGAATTTGGCCCCATGCGGTAGAACGGAGGTGGGCAAGACTGGGCTCCGCCGGAGCTGGCGACGAGAGACAAGCTGGGCAAATCGGGGACAGCGAGGCTCCACCTGAGCAGGAAAAAACGGGCGACGGCGGGGTTCCCTGGAGCAAGGAAAATCGGGCGACGGTGGAGCTCCACCGGAGGTGGGCAAATCGGGGGACGGCTGGGCTCCTGGAGTAGGGAAAATAGGGGGATGGCGAAGCTTCCCGGAGCAGGGAAAATAAGAAGCGGCGGGGCACCGCCCATTGCTGTGGAACTTCTCTGGAACTTCTCATGAGATCCCCAACAACACATATAGCTTACCTGCACGTAGGCAAATTAATTTGTGAAGCGACATCACATATAGCTTACCTGCATGTCCGTAACAATAAGATCGACAGGATAAAAATTTAGTCTGCACGAAGAGGATTATGAGGAGGCTGTCGCAGAGTCCTATGGTGGAACTGATCCGCAACGGCGGGAATTGTTGGCGACACATTGTTTGAAGACAGCCAGCTGCAGATTGAACCAACGAGGATCTCCGTCGACATTGGCGGCTAGAGCCGGAGGAGCAGTTGGCCGCGCCGGGAGAGGAGTGGCGTGTCGCCATCGTCGGCGGCAAGGGCCGAAGGAGTAGCAGCCTGCACCGTCGCTGTTGGCGGCCGGGCCCGGTGGAACAGCTAGCTGCGCGAAGAGATGAGGATGCGGCGCCTCCATGGCTCAATCCAGTCCACGTCAGCGATACCACTGAGCGAAACCGCTATTGTAGTGGTGAGGGGGTCAATTGTCCGGTATTACATAGTTAAGGGGGTTAAGTGTCCCATTGGGGGTCTGCCGTCCCAAACCTGATAGTTAGGAGTTTATATGGACTTCTTTCCATCAGCTAGCAGTCTTTCAGAATCTCGTCTCTCCTCTCTCTTGATACTCTCCTGCCGAACAGGGCTGATAGCCGCCCTTCTCTTCTCCTCCAGCATCAGATAGACAAGACAGATAGAATACATTCCACTAACAACGATCGAAGCCACGAACTACATCCTTTGAATGTTATTTTCTTCTCCAATTCTGGTCGGAGGCTTCACTCGACGAGTTAGTCGCATACGATGAGTACAGTATCCCACGACCTGGCGTGACCTTCAGTATAAGCTCTCTGCAGTGGCGGAGCTAGCTCGCCATGGAGGCGGCGGTGTTTGTCTTGGTCGGGACAACCGAGAGGAATGAAGGAGAAGTGGATGGGGAGGCCGTACGCGAATTGGCCGTGGAGAGATTCACTGGTCATGGGCAGTTCCGGTCGTGAGATTGGCGGGCGCACACCGCAGGCAGTAGCTGCTAGCTTGGTCAAAACCAGGCTCAAAACCAGTCTCGCTAGAGAAAGGGGTGTCTTGTGAACGGTATTAAGAATTAAGGGGGGTAACCTAGACCAAGGTAAAGTCTGGGGTTGTAATTTAAACTCTACGAAAAATTCAGGGTTGTAATGTGGACTTATCTCCAATTCACATTATACACATATAAAAAATTGTTGCATTTAGATCATCTCCTTGCTTAAGATTATACGTATGTAAAAATATGATCCCTAACTAAGATTATCCATGATGATAACCTTAAGCAAGTAGTACGTTCCCATGTAGCCTGAAAATTAATTTTTTCGAAGTCATATTTTTTTTGTCAATTTTGAACCATCTTGCAAAATGTGAATTTACTATTGCACGAAATAATAATAATATACATGTCGATCGAGCAGGAGCGATGGAAACCAACATCACCGAATCTATCCCCATACAATCCTTGAAGCTGGTGGGTAGTAGAAAGGAGGAAAGCCTCTTCAAGATATGTCGGCCATGCATAGAGGAGAAGTGCGCTGCATCAAAATGTTGCTATCAGCTGCATTGTACAAACCCGGACAACCACTTGGCAGTTGTGTTGCGACCAGGATCGGATGCGGCTGTGACGAATACTGCAAGCCCTACATGATGGATTGAAGGAATGATGGCGGATGGCAGTATATCCTGTCAGTTCTCTATGAAAAAAAACGTATGCCATGTTTGAGGATAATATAAAATGAAACATTTGTTTCTCCTTGAGATTGCACTTTGTGGCTACAAAAAATATACACAGGATGTGATTTATAATTGGAAATCCATAAAAAGCACATGAGAAAAATTAAATCGGCATGGAAAAAAGACTTCACATGAAGGTTGGCCGTCCATTGCATGGAAAAAGACTTCACATAATACTAGTTGAATACCCGTGCTTCGCCACAGCTTAACAAATTTATCTAATGGTAAAATTCATATGTATATGGAACTAAAAGACACAATTCTAAAATGCAAAATTTATACTACATTGAAAATCGATTATTATTGTGTTCAATGCATAGCTTTATGTGGCGGCTCATCGAAAATGAAAACGCGGGTCTGTTATAGCGGGACGTCGAAAATGAAAACGCCCGATAATTCATATGCTCACTTGTAACACGACAATTCATATAAAGATGAAAACGACAGTTCATTTTACAAAAAATGGCCTAACAGTTCATGTAACATATGAAAACACATGCCTCTTATAGCCCCACATAGAGTGTCAACATGGAGGACGGGCTCCATGGAGCCTATTTTTCAAAAAAAAAAAAGATTGAAATCAATATTTTGAAGTTTTGACAAATTCTGAAAACAAAATCTTAGATATACATAATGATGATTTCTACACTTGTGCAAAATACCAATGTGGATTATTAAGTATTTCGGGCGGTGTAAAAATGTCAAATTTCCAGATATGTGTAATGAACATGTGCAAAATTCGAAAACTTCCAGATCTGTCACTATTTTGTCATCTTTGTGTAGAACGGAATCAGGCGCGCCGACCCCTCAGGCCACGTTGGATCCCACGCACTCGCCGCTTCCCGTTCGTACACATCGTTTCTCGCGTGTACTCGACGTTTCCCGTTCTTTCCGCCATTTCTCGTTGCTTCCCGCGTGTACACGGCGTTTCCCGCGCGTACTCGACGATTCCCGCGCGTTCTTTCCGCTATTTCTTGCCGCTTCCCGCACTTACTTGGCGTCGCCTATAAACGCAACCTCCGTTCAAAGGAAACCATAGCCGCCGCCGTAGCTAAAAATGTCTCGTCGCCTTCCTACCACGTACTCTCGCGCGCTACCTCCACCCCCGTCTCCACCTGCGCCTCCACCTGCAGGCACCCCCGATTTCGACGACGTGGAGGAGGACGTGGAGGACGACCTGCAACTCGCAGAATACGAGCAGTGGGAAGCGGCGGCGCTTGCGGCGACCGTAGATGCTTTTATCGCGGACGAGCGGCTCCAGCAGGAGGCGGAGCGGCAGCGGTAGGCGGATCGCCATTGGCGGGAAGCGGAGCAACTACGGGAAGCGAACGCGTGGCGCCGGGAGGTGCAGGAGAAGCGTCGGTGCCAAGATGAACTGCGACTGCTTCGACGCGTGAAGGTGCTGGAGCAGTGGTTGCGGAAGCAGAGGGTGGAGCAACAGCGGCGGCGGGAGGAGCTGGAGCTGCAGCTGGGCAGGAGGCGGCGGCCGCGGATTCGGCGGCCTGGGAGGAGGAAGTGGCGGCGGTAGCGGAAGCGGAGAACGACGAGCCCCTCGACTGGTTAGATGACGGGTCAGACGCGGAGGAGTAGGCGGCGCAACAGAAGACGATCCTCGAATCCTTCGAGTCGCTCAAGAAAGTGGAGGATGACACCCATGCCCGCGAGGAGGATAAGGAGGAGTCGTGGCGCCGCGCCATCAACCTCTCCATCGAGGCGGACCGCCTCTCCGCCGAGCATAGGGAAAGGCTACGGAAGGACCAGTAGAGGCAGCGTGCGGCGTACGAGAAGCTGGGATTCGGCCGGGCTGGACCATCCAACGCACCGCCGGGCGGCCAGTAGGCTACAAGTGTAGCAATGTAGCAAATTTGTAATATATAACTAAAATGATTTTTTTTGTTTTAGCTAACAAAATCTACCGGGGCCGCCGAATTGGGGACGCTGGTTTGGAACTTGTTCCCCAAACGGAGGATGGCGTGCCGACGCCCCCGATACGGTAGTGCCGGCGTCTATTTGGGGGCATCGGTGGAGATGCTCTGAGTAAACAAAAGTTTCCATTTTTTATTTTCTTAATTTTTAGAACATATTATCCCTACTTTCATAGGCCACCACCAAAAGCTCCCATTTTTTCCCTTTCTAGTAGGCAGTTTTGTGCATAAATCGACTACATGTTTCAGTGCTTCTATTTGAGACCTGATTTGCAGGAAATAAGAGACCTAATACATACGGAAGAAAATTTTAAACTTGCATTGTTATCACCGGGGTATATTATCTACTGTCTGAAGACTAATTCAATGGGCATGCAGAATGAAGCAACAATTACACTTTCGTGTGGAGAAAATAACACAAGTTTCCGAGGCCTGTATGAACAAATATATGTGCGTCATGTGACATCTTCATGGTTCAGGTACTTAATCAAAACCCATGTCTTCTTGAACTTTGATCAGCCACGTCAATCAGGTTCATGGAACTTTTCGACAATAGGGAGAGAACAAGACTAACTACGACAAAGATAACAAAGTTCCAAGTAACGTATATGGAAGGCACCCACCACACCATCGTCATATTTGCTCTGCATGTTGAAGCCATCATACTCGTCGGCGACCCCCTCCACATCATCTCCATCATTAGTGGGGACACGAAAGAGAAACGATTATCGGAGACTTACAATCGCGGAATGGAAATTAGTGGAAGAAAGATTACAAAAACGCCTTAGTAGTTGGAAAGGTAAATTGTTGTCCCTGGGAGGAAGATTGGTACTCATTAATTCGGTACTCACAAATATGGTACTGTATATGTTATCATTCTTCATCCTACCGAAAGGAATTCTGCATAAACTCGATTACTATCGATCCAGATTCTTTTGGCAAGGGGACAGCGAGAAAAAGAAATATCGTGGTTAAGTGGAGTATAGTTTGTAGTCCCAAAGATCAAGAAGGGCTTGGAGTTCATGACCTGGAGGTCAAGAATTCAGCTCTTGGATAAATGGCTGTTTAAGCTACTTACGAGGATGGGACTTGGCAAACTATTCTTCGAAAGTATATCGGTTCGAAGACATTATCCCAAGTGGTTTGGAAACCTGGGGATTCTCACTTCTGGGCTGGTCTTATGGCGACAAAAAATGTATTCTTTCGCCATGGTACTTTCTCAATCAGGAATGGAGCACAGATACGATTCTGGGAAGATGCTTGGCTAGACAATGTACCCTTAAGTGAACAGTATCCTGCTATGTATAAGATTGCTCGTCGCCAAGGTAATACCATTGCTACTGTAATGACTACCTCACCTCCGAATGTGACGTTCAGACGGGTTTTACTTGGACAAAGACTTGTGGTATGGAATACCCTAATTCAACGGCTCGGAGATATTCATTTATCACCTGAACCAGACGAATTTAGATGGAACCTTCATGTAGATGGTACTTTTCCGTAAAATCTTTCTACAATGCGATCCTTCTTTCTGACTTACCAGTTGACAACAATAAGAAGATTTGGAAGATGAAGATACCATTAAAAATTAAATTTTTTGGATGGTATCTTCGTCGTGGGGTTATTCTCACCAAAGACAATCTTGTTAAGCGGAATTGGCATGGAAGTACACGGTGTGTTTTTTGTCATCGGGACGAAACAATCAAACACTTATTCTTCCAGTGCCAGTTCGCGAGATCTATATGGTCTGTCATCCAAGTAGCGTCTACCTTGTATCCTCCGACTAGTGTCGCCAATGTCTTTGGCAATTGGCTTCATGGTATAGATTCAAGGTTTAAGTTGCTTCTTAGGGTGGGGCGCTAGCAGTTATCTGGGCGCTTTGGCTATGTAGAAATGACAAGATCTTTAATGACAAAAATTGTTCTTTGTTGCAGGTCATCTACAGATGTACAGGTATTCTCCGTTCATGGTTATCTCTATAGCGAGTGGAGAACCGACAGCTATGTACAAAGGTCTGTACACGGTTGGAGGCTACGGCGAGGATACTTTTTCCTACATGGGTGGCAGCATAGTCTACGGATAGATGCCCACCTACACTTTAGGCGTTATATGATTCATCGTTCCGATATGTATCTCGCCTAGTTTTTATTATTTATCCTTTTGGACTTGAGACAACAAAACGGCTGTGTGCATCCTGGTTATGCAGAGGCTGGATGTAATTGCTTTTTAAAGTAATAAAGCATCCTTTATCGAAAAAAAAAACGAAAGAGAAACGATGTGGACGGCAATGGCAGCAGCCGATGAGGCGTCAACGGCGAGCTTGCAGGACCCGGTGAGCCTCTCTTTCTGCTTCTGCTTGTGCGGTTCACAGAGGAACTTGGTGCTGACGGGGGATCAATGATGCGAAGGCCTCGGACGGAGGCGACGGCAGACGGGACCGAAGACTACAGCAGCAGCTGATGTGCCATCTATCCTAACGCGAGATAGAAAAGGAAGCTAGGTCTGATTAAAGGCCAAGAAAAACAGTACTCCATCACATGTATGCGTGTGGGTAAATAACTAACTAACTACCTGTGTGCTATACGGCTATTAAACTGCTTGCATGAACGAACTAACCAAGTATAGTTCCTTTTTATGTGTGGAGCTAGCAACAAATAGATGGTTGGATAAGTGGGCGGTCGGTTCCAGAAGATAATGTTTGTTATTAAATGTGGTGTGCGATGGCTATTTTTCAGGAATAGATAGTTTGTATTGTCACACGTTTTGCTATTCTAGGGATAGGCTGTTGGTGTTCCGTGGCATTTGGCATGTAAATTATGAGATGTGTAACATCACTGGAAGTGTGATATCATGGGAAGTGTGACATCGCATGTTTCACCTTAAAAGTAAAGATATACAGCTATTAAACTGCTTGCATGAACGAACTAACCAAGTATAGTTCCTTTTTATGTGTGGAGCTAGCAACAAATATATGGTTGGGTAAGTGGGCGGTCGGTTCCAGAAGATAATGTTTGTTATTAAATGTGGTGTGCGATGGCTATTTTTCAGGAATAGATAGTTTGTATTGTCACACGCTTTGCTATTCTAGGGATAGGTTGTTGGTGTGCGGTGGCATTTGGCATGTAAATTATGAGATGTGTAACATCACTGGAAGTGTGACATCATGAGAAGTGTGACATCGCATGTTTCACCTTAATAGTAAAGATATAGGTTTAATGTATAGAATTGTGTGAGAAAAAATATTCTTATTAAATACTATAATATCTCCCTCTAATTTACAAAGTTCCCACGCATACCTTCTTAATTCTAATCCGACCTCATTTCATTCTTGCCAAATGCTACCTATGCAAATCCAAATAACATGACTTTACAGTGAAAAAATTGCACATGGATCACTTTAGTGGAAGAGGAATGGAATGGAGATGTACTTTTGTGTATGGAGAACCTCGTACCCACTTGAGAAGTAATTTTTGGAACCTGTTAAAAAATCTGAAACCAATGAAGAAGGAGCCATGGCTGGTTCTTGGCGACTTCAATGAAGCCATGTGGCAAAAAGAACACTTCTCCAGAAAAAAGAGAAATGAGAGGCAAATGGCAGCATTCAGAGATACTTTGTCTTTCTGTAATCTTCATGACCTGGGTTTTACTGGTTTGCCATGGACCTATGATAATAAACAGAAGGGGGAGAAGAACGTGAGAGTCAGGTTGGATAGAGTTGTTGCTTGCCCGGCCTGGTCTGATATGTTCCCTAATCATCTGGTTCGCCATCTGGTTAGCTCCCGCTCTGACCATTGTCCTATTCTGATACATCTGGACCAACAACTGATGAGGCATGATGCACCTCAAAGTAGGAGGTATGAGGTACACTGGGAAAGAGAAGAAGCTCTTCAAGATGAAGTGCAAACTGCTTGGCAAGCACATACCACAGCTGCTGACTTGGGTGATGTTAGTCGCAAACTAAGCTCGGTAATGGACAACCTTCAAGCTTGGAGTAAACGTACCATTGGCCACATCCCTAGAAAAATTGAGAGGTTGAGAAAAGAGAAGGAACAGAACAGAGCAAAGAGAGATCAAATTAGCATCAATAAATGTTCAGCTATGTCTGCAGAACTGGATGAACTTCTGGAAAGGGAGGAGATCTTTTGGAGACAAAGATCGAGAATTTCGTGGCTGAAAGAGGGTGACAGAAACACCAATTTTTTTCACAGGAAAGCTACTTGGCGTGCCAAGAAAAATACAATCAGTTCTCTTCTGAAAGAAGACGGCCAATTGACCCAAGACCCAAACGAGATGGGCTCTCTGGCCTCTAATTTCTTCCAACGGCTCTTTACCGAGGATGATAGAGTACAGCCTGATCTAGTTACTGATGCTATGGATCAATGCGTCACCAACCAAATGAATGAAGCCCTTTGCGCAGATATGACGGAAGAAGAAATAAAAAAGGCTCTATTCCATATTGGACCACATAAAGCACCCGGACCCGATGGCTTCCCAGCTTGTTTCTTTCAGAAGAATTGGGACACCATCAAAGATGAAATTGTTAGCAGCGTGCAATGTTTTTTCAGAACTGGGGTGATGCCAGAGGGGGTAAATGACTCAACAATTGTCCTCATACCCAAATCAAAGAACCCAAACGAGCTGAAGGATTTCAGGCCCATCAGCTTATGCAACGTGATTTACAAAATCATCGCTAAATGTCTCTCCAACAGACTAAGACCGATTCTTCATGAGATCATCTGCCCGAACCAAAGTGCTTTCATTCCAGGCAGATTGATCACGGATAATGCTCTCATCACATTCGAATGCATTCACACCATCCAACATGCAAATGGTAAGAATGGTTCTTTTTGTGCTTACAAACTTGACCTCTCTAAAGCATACGACCGGGTTGACTGGAACTTCCTTGAGCTAGCGCTCACAAAAATGGGATTTGACAAGAAGTGGATTACTTGGATCATGGCGTGTGTAAAATCTGTAAGATACAGAGTGAGATTAAATGGAGCTCTACTGGAACCGTTTACTCCGACAAGAGGACTGCGACAGGGGGACCCCTTGTCCCCCTTCTTGTTTCTCGCTGTCGGCGAGGGTCTGTCCAACCTGATAAAGAGAGAGATTGAGTCAAATCAACTCGAAGAGCTGAAAATTGTGCGAAGGGCCCCAGGTATCTCCCACCTATTGTTTGCTGATGATAGCTTGATCTTCTTCAAAGCTTCGGTCGAACAAGCTGAGAAGATAAAAAAATATCCTGTCTACCTATCAAAATGGTACAGGACAACAGCTCAGTACATCGAAATGTTCCATGCTACTTGGCAACAAGTGCTCCGAAGAGGTTGGAATGGAGATAGCCAAGATCCTAGACATCCCCTCAGTGAGTTTTGATGAAAAGTACCTGGGCCTTCCAGTCCCCGAAGGAAGAATGAAAAACGGCAAATTTCAGTGCATCAAAGATAGGTTTGGAAAACGTTTTTCAGATTGGACAGAAAAATACGCCTCCGGTGCTGCGAAGGAGACCCTTATAAAATCTGTAGCTCAGGCTATTCCAACCCATGCCATGAGTGTTTTCAAATTCTCGGCTGGCCTATGTGATGACCTTATGCAGATGACAAGGAAATTTTGGTGGAACGAGGATGACAACATTAAACACATTCATTGGATGGGTTGGGAGAAACTGATTCAAAAAAAACATCATGGAGGAATCGGCTTCAGAGATCTAGCTCTTTTCAATCAAGCACTTCTGGCCCGCCAAGCATGGAGACTCATAGACCAACCTGACAGTCTGTGTGCGAGATTACTGAAGGCCAAATACTACCCAAATGCTGTCCTTACCGATACAGCGTTTATAAAAAATTCCTCTCCTACTTGGCAAGGGATCACACATGGTCTAGAACTCCTAAAAAAAGGCCTTGTGTGGCGGATTGTCAATGGCAAAAGAATTCGCATCTGGAGGGACAACTGGTTAGCAAGAGGCAATCACAAAGTTTCGGGTAACCCTACGGGCTCCAGGTTGAGATGGGTTCAGGACCTGATTGATCCTAACTCAAAGGACTGGAAAGAGCCACTGATCAGATCAATTTTCCATGGACACGACGCTGATGAAATCCTGAAGATCAGAATACCAAAGATTGATGGTGTTGACCATGTTGCTTGGCAACCAGACAAACAAGGCCAATTCTCAGTCAAAAGCGCTTATAACTTGGCCTTGCATCTGAGATCAAATCCGCAGGGACGTGGATCGAGCCAACAACCTGAGGGCGAGAGAAAAATTTGGGACCTCATTTGGAAAGCTAATGTGCCCCCTAAAATCAGAGTCTTCGCTTGGAAGCTGGCCTCTAATACGCTCGGAGTCCAAAAGAACAGAAGCAAAAGAATCAAGAATTGCTTTCCAACATGCACCATTTGCGGCATGGAGCCAGAGTGTGAATACCATGCAGTCATGTCCTGTACTAAAGCCTTTATTCTTCGCCAGGCTATGCGTGACGTGTGGCAGCTCCCAAGTGAAGATGAGTTGAGGAAAAATGGAGACGAATGGGTGTTTAACATTTTGGACAATCAAACCAGCGAGATGAGACCAAAGCTCCTGTTCCTTTGGTGGAGAGCCTGGCATTTGCGCAATGATGCCATCTTTGGCAAAGGCGAGGCTTCAATCAGTAACTCTGTCAGCTTCATCTCTAATTACCTAAACACCACAACTCTGATCAAGAATGGATGGAATGAATATGACCGTAAAGGAAAAGGGAAGATCATTTATACCCCTGAACATGTTGCGAACATGTGTAAATCAACTGACAAACCTTCTGTTTCATGGAGAAATCCTAGTGCAGGTTATATTAAAATTAATACTGACGCCTCTTTCATGCATGATGCTGATCACGGCCATTGGGGCGCCATTGCGAGAAATCACACTGGCGAAATCGTTACTTCAGCATGGGGTCCAATTCCACGATGCCAATCGGCTGAAGAAGCGGAAGCGGTTGCTGTACTTGAAGGCATTCAGATTGCATCTACTCTTAATAGGCCTATTATCATAGAGTGTGACTGTCAACAGGTGGTCAATGCACTGAATTCTAGGACTTGGGGAAGATCTCATGCTGGCATGGTGTATGCTGAGATACACCAGACTGCGCAAACCATACAGGAGCTACAGATTCAGACAATTCCGAGATCGGCTAACGGCGCGGCGCACACGATGGCTGCATATAGTCGTAGAACTTTGTCTAGTGGTGTTATGTATTCCTCTGCACCAGCTTGCGTTCTGGATGTTGTAGAGACCGATTGTAACCCTGACATACCTGGTTAATATATATCAACACCTTTTCAAAAAAAAAAAAAAAGATGACATAGGGCAAACTGA
Source organism: Lolium multiflorum (assembly GCA_030979885.1). Lineage (NCBI taxonomy): Eukaryota > Viridiplantae > Streptophyta > Magnoliopsida > Poales > Poaceae > Lolium > Lolium multiflorum. Next base: position 175,026,070 of record CM061751.1, on the reverse strand, counting down.
AATTCGTCGTGGAAAAAATGATAGGAAAAAACAGTCATCAATTGGTAGAATGACCGTGTTCCTTTTTGGGGCTCTTCCGTTTGACAGCCTCCAGAAGATTGGAAAATGAAACGAATGCTCTTTTTTCGGTGGAGTCGTTAATATATTCTTTTTTCTAAGGGAGCGGATCATTAGTGATTGATTGATTGATTCCATTCACTTGTGTGGAGACATTCTCCTGACAAAAGCTGAAACAATGCAATAGGTCGGCGCCAATATCGCTGTGCCGGTGGGAAAAAAAATGCCTCCGTTAGTAGGAATATATTTAGCGGGGTCGTATAGTTAGTGGTGTAGTCTAATGGCGTAACGGCACTGTAAATAATGAGGGCGTTGTGAAAATCGCAACGTCACTGTTTTGTGCATATTGGCGGCGGGACGCGATGGCCGCAGCGCCATGCTTAAGTGGGCCCAACGTGCGTGACCGACGGTGCATTAATGAAAGCATTGCAAATTTTTCAATGTCTGTCATGTAAGTTGGTGGTTTTATTATGCGCTACCACGCTAGCATTTTCGATTATTATGGTGTCGTGCGCAACTACGCGTGCCACCGTCTATTGGGGTGTCACATGTCACAACCATCCAAAAAGCCTGGTGCATGGACAACGGCTTGGCAAATCGGTACGCATAATACTAAACAAATTGACCGGCCAGCGACAGCTTAGCTCTATCAAAATATATCTAGGTCTGCATCGTAATGGTGGTGTGCAAGGCCGGATCTTCAGTCACCGCCTCTGCGCGACGGTCGCTTCCATGGTGGTGATAGTGGCGGTTTGCCCTCACATTTTTTATTTACCAAAAATGTATTTTTTATTCTGTCTATTTAAATATGTTATTAATTACATGCTCATATATATGCTGATTTTGTCCGAACTTTGAAATGTCGAATCGGTAGAAATATAACAAGAGAAGATGCCGCATGTATACACAGGATGAAGACAACAAATTGAAGGCCCAAATCGGTGGAGTTCAATAGGTGGACATATGTTGGAATGAAATATATGAGAGCTTTAGCAAAAACAAAAACAAAAAGTTGGGCAACAGAGAACAATCATCTCTCACACATTGGTGAATTCAGATTCTACAACGCATATAAACTAGATCTATCTGTACTGACCAGTCCTTCCCAACAGGTGGGTGATACGTCTTAAACGTATTTATAATTTTTGATGTTTCATGCTTGTTTTACACCAATTTATATATGTTTTGCTTACACTTTGATACACTTTTATATGATTTCTGACACTAACCTATTAACAAGATGCCACACTTCTATATGTGTTTCTGTTGTTTTTGTATTTCAGAAAAGTTGTACAGAAAAATATTCTCGGAATTGGACGAAATAAAAGCCGAAGTCCATATTTTACCGAAACGAAGACGAAGTGCAGAGGAGGGTCGAAGAGGCGCCACAGGGCGGCCAGACCACCCCATGGCGCGGCCTGGCCTGGGCCCACGCCTAGGGGTGGCGTGGGCCACCCCACCGACCTAAATCCTCCACCTATTTAAGCACGATCTCGGGAAAACCCTGGATATCCGAGCCTCCATCCAACAAAAGTTCCGTCGCGGCTGCCATCGCAGAATCCATCTCGGGGGGTTCTGAAGCTCTTCCCAGCACCCGCGGAGGGAAATCATCGCCGGAGGCATCTACATCGCCATGCCCGCCTCCGAAGTGATGCGTTAGTAGTTCATCCCTGAACTATGGATCCATAGCTGTAGCTAGATGGCTATCTTCTCCACTTTGTGCTTCATGTATAGATCTTGTGAGCTGCCCTACATGATCAAGATCATCCTTATGTAATCCTACATGTTGTGTTTTCTGGGAACCGATGAATATTGTATACTATGTTGAGATCGATTATATATTCATGCAATATGTTATTTTGTGATCTTGCATGCTCTCCGTTGCTACTAGATACTCTGGCCAAGCAGATGCTTTTGACTCCAAGAGGGGGTATTTATGCTCGATAGTAGGTTCATGCCTCTAGTAATCTGGGAGAGTGACAGGAACCATCAAAAGAGCGATGTTGTATTCTTGCGAGTTGATGTACTCCTCTTGGACGTACAACCATCTCCTGCGTCATCCTTGGACGGAGTCGGGGAATTTGACGTCGAAGTAGTCAACTTCGGGTCGGACGCAGATGACAACGCCGCCCACATTGTAGGCGACATTGCGAGAGCTGTTGCGGCGGAGATAAAAAATGCGTTTCCACAGGCCCCAATGAGGATGGGTCCCGAGAAAGCACTCACACAAAGTGATGAAAATCGAGATGTGGAGGATGGAGTTAGGGGTCAGTTGGTGTAGCTGAATCCCATAAACAAAAATAAGTCCACGAAGGAATTCGTGGATAGGTGTGGAGAGGCCGCGAATGAGGTGGTCGATGAAAGTTACCCGATATCCAATCCGAGGCATTGGGAAACTTTCGTCGCCAGGAAAGATCAGCGCGTCTTCCTTCTTCATCAGCCCCAGCGTCTTGAGGGTCTTCAGATCTTGGTTGGAGATTTTGGATCTCTCCCATCCAGAGATCTCCGCATTCTCCATCGGTGGATTGGTTCCTGGAGCGGTGTGCTTGGTGAGTTTTGTGCGCGGTGGCATCAAAGCGAGCGTTGGGCGAGAACGGAGGTGAGCAAGAGCGCAAGAGCTTAGGAACGACAATGGTGATTTTGGAGAGAGAAGGAAAAGGTGAGCGGCGCAGCGAAGGGGATGAATGAGGACGAAGTGGGAGATTTATAGCAAGCCATCGACCCGTTGCACCGTCGGATGAAAGGAAAATGGATTCTATGCCCTACACGTGTCCACAGGGGTACAAATGTCTATTCACTATGAAGTTACTGGACATGCGTTACAGCGCGCGTGCCGGAAAAAGCGGAGGACGTGTGTCCCCCACTCTCACGACGTGTCAACGGTGCAGAAGTTTGGATCCACATATCAGTGACATGACAGGACTCGCACCTTCCCAATACATAATTCATGGCTATCGTCAGCATCGACGTCGCCATAGGAAAATTGCGACTGGTTCTTTCAAAATAGCGGCAGGGGAAATGTCGATGATCCAAATAAGATAACTTCGAGAGACTTTGACCAAATACAAGTATTTGTCCAAATGCTCGGGGGCTACTCTTATCAGAAGTTCCGTTCGTATTTCTGATAAGAGGATAGTGTAAAGGACAGAAATATATGGTTGTTTAAAAGAAGATAAAAGTTGAGCCTACAACCAAGTATAAATACTCGACTGTAGCCTTGGGGGCTAATCCCATCGGGAGCGCTGGTCGCGCACCCGATAAAATAAAGGTGGAGCAGAAAGTCGTCATTTTCAAAAATAGAATAAAGAAACAATACAAGTTGAGCCTACGAGACCGTAGCCTCGGGGGCTACTCCCATCGGGAGCGCTGGTCGCACACCCGATAATTTGTGCCGAGGAGAATGTTCGATAAAATACAAGGAGCATGATTATCGTCGTACATCTTCGAGTTACATATAACTCTTCATGTACTCCCATCGGGAGCGTCAAGATATTGTCATTATATAACTTGACAAAATTGGTTATTCCAGCAGCCGATAAAGGTAATCGACAATATATTCCTCGAGCGCGTCCGCCGCGATAAAACCTCTGGATGCCGTAAAACTTTACGAAGGTAAGACCCCAGGTTCTGTCATGAGTGGCGAAGTTCTTTTACACTATGCTTTTAACTTTTCTCGTGTGCTTTTGTTTATGGATTTTTCTGTTTTAAATCACATCTTGTATACTTTTAGTGTCAATAAAATGCAATCCGGAGGATTATCAAATGGTTCATTTTATATCATCCCCAATCATGGCAAAAGAAAAATTTGGAAAACTAAAACGACTTTATTGTCATCCGCCATCATTAGTCCATCATGTAGGGACATTGGTCACTTGCAGCTCTCATCACAGCTGCATGCGATCTTTTTCTGAATACAAGTACCAAGTGGTTGTCCGGGCCCGTTACAGTGTATCTGAAAGCAGCAATTTGTTGCAGAGCAATCGAACCCACCCCCAGGGCAACAATGGCACGGCCGGCATATCTTGAAGAGGCTTTCCTCCTTTATGCCTATCACCTTCGAGGATTGTATGGGGATGGATTCGGTGATGCCGGTTCTCATCGCTCCTGCTTGACATGTACACTAAGTTTATTTTGTGAACGGCAAATTCAGGTTTTGCAGGATGGTTCAAAGTTGACAAATAAAATACTTGGAAAAAATAACTTCCAGGCTAAATAAGAACATATATGTAATCTAAATTCAACATTGTGTGATATGTATTGGCAGGTTCGTGCGGATTTCGTGCAAGCACAGACTCCCCTACAATTAATTTTGTCTCTTCATGTAACTGTAGTGCTGGGATATTAACACATACCTTCAGCTTGGAGGCTGGTGGAAAAGAGGAGGGCAGTAAGGGTGATGAGCATCTGTGCAGGTCTTGCCATGGACATCTTCTTGGAGAAACACTTGGGACGTCTTTGGATCGGAAACCGTAAACGGGGCCGGCAACGGATCTGTTTACAGAGGTATCAACGGTGTAATGGATAAGTATCGATTTTGTTTGGTTGCACAAGGGAAATGGATTTGATACCTGCAAGGGATATATATCCAAAATCCACCTGTTGGCGTAATCAAGAACCAATCAGCATCGTTTTACGAACCTAAAAGCTGAAGGAGGATTGAAGGAGGACATGGGACTAAACTGGGCAGAGGAGGACACCGGAGTGGAGATCTCCAAAGCTCCGATTCAAATGCTGTGATGGAGATTCGGGGGAAGAATCTGCTTCTCGCCGGCGTCGCCGCTCGTGACACAAAGGGCGGGATGGAAGGCGGTTACCTTGGCCGGGGGGCAGAGCTAGGCGTGGGCTGCTAGATCTGGGCAGAAGGGATCACGTACGGGGGAGGGGGATCGGAAGAAGGAGATGGCAGCGGAAAGGTAACCTGTTAGTCTGTTACAGGTGGGTCGTCGGCGGAATGGGCTTTGTGCTGGCCTGGTATTCGTCTACAGTGTATTCGACTAAGCCTGGTTCGGTAGGCAGGGATTGGGGTGTATCTTTTAGTACATGCAATGTCACATTTCGTACGATCTCACGCTTCGTATGATGTCACATTTTAAACTATTTACGTGATAAATGCCACCGCACTCACGTCTAATTAGCCTACAAGTTTACAACCATATAAGAATGGCATGCGTGGTTGTAAAAAAAAGCGGGCGCCTCATCCTACCTAACAACTAAATTCACCGCATACACCAGCTAACAAACCTCTAGAATCAATACCACTAAAATCCTCTGTTTAAAATAGCCGGCTATAGCTATAGCCGGGCTATAGCCTTTCGCGAGGCCTGCGGCTATCAACGGCGGCTCCAGGAAATTGCTGGTGGGCCCACCAGCCAAAAAATGTTCTCAAAGCAAACAAAAACACAAGCAAACGCTTATAATTTTCACAAAGCCTAGAAAAGCACAAACAAAAGCCTATATAGGCTATATTTTCAGTTGGACAGTAATTTCAGTAGAACTACAACAATTATTCCAGTACAATACATAATACTAAAGTACTTAAATCCATACAAATCGAAGTAGAACAACAAATTTCAATGGAAAGAGGAAGTACCTCTTACAATATAACTTTGCGGGCACCCTTTTGGAAGAGATTGATGACATCCTCATCCTTCACTTGATTGAATAATTCTCTCTCAACAAATGTAACCATGCAATTGTTTAAGTAATCATCACCCATCTTGTTTCTTAGCTTATTCTTCACATAATTCATGGAGGAGAATACCCTTTCAACACTGGCAGTAGCTACTGGCAAAATCAGTACCAACTTGAGAAGCTTGTAAACAATAAAGTACTGTGCATGCATATTTGTCTCCACAAGCATAACTGAAAGCTCAACTATATTCTTCAAGTTTTTAAACCTTTCATCTCTGCGCACATGAGTAATATACATGTCTAGTTGCCATGGAATTCTTGCCAATTCATCAATTGTGAAATCAGTAGCATAAAACTGTGAAGCAAGCTTGACCAACTTATTTTGATCATAAGCGGCAAATGAGCGAACGGGAGAGAATGCTGCCATGCAATTAAGTAGTTCTGTGTTTACCTCATCAAATCTGCCATTTAGTTCTGAAATTTGCCTATCAATCACACTCACAAACATATCAACATGGAAGCGATGGTAATTATCTGCACCATTAAAGAGATCACCTCTTCTAGGTCGACCAACAGGATAGTAACGAGCCTTCATATCAACAACTTTGATGTTGTGCTTTGTACAGAAAGATGTTACCTTAATGAGGAAATCGTCCCATCCGGGATCAGACCTCAAGCCCGCCAAGTGATACTCCGTATTGTCAAGTAGTTGAATAGCATGAACAATATCTTGGTCTTTTGTTTGCAAAGCTCTACTCAAGTCATCTGTGTATCCAAATATTTCTTGCAACAAGTGTGCCATGAAAACAAACTCGAATGACAAAATTGATGTCTCCACTGATAGAGCAGCTTGAGCCTCCGCACCATGGTACTCTTTTCCAATCTTCTTTAGAACTCTCTTTATTGCAGCATATAGAGAGAGGACACGGTTCACTGTCCTGAAGTGAGAGCCCCAACGTGTATCACATGGCCTTCCCAAACCCATTTCCTGATTTTGCCCAGTCCCTGTTTGTACTTCTTCCAAATCCAATGCATCAATCAGTTCCTCGGCTTGAGCAATCCGAAGCATCCTCATCTTTTTGCAAGACATGCCAAGAGCAGTTAACAAGTGTGCAAGCTGCTGAAAGAACCAAGTACAATCTCCACTCTCCTTAGCAACAGCTACAAGAGTTAACTGTAGTTGATGGGAAAAGCAATGCACATAATAGGCTGAAGGAGACTCATCCATAATTAGTTTTTTCAGACCATTGGCATTACCTTTCATGTTGCTAGCTCCGTCATATCCTTGCCCACGGGCCATGGCAAATGTCAAGTTGTACTCCATAAGCATTTCTTGAATTGCAGCTTTAAGTGTCAAAGAGGTAGTGTCCTCAACATGAGCAAGACCAAGTAATCTTACAACTGCCCTTCCTTTCTTATCAACATAGCGCAAGCAAACAGCCAACTGCTCATTCTGATACACATCACTAGATTCATCTGCAAGTATTGCAAACTGACCACCATCAAGTTCTTCAATGAGTAGTTTAGTAGTCTCCCGCGCACAACATTTGATCAGCTCATGTTGTATGTCATGGTGAATCATCCTGCAATTCTGTGGAGCATTGTTGAGAACCACCTTGTTAACCTCTTCAAAATTTCCTGCAAGCCAATTTAAGAGCTCAAGGAAATTTCCTTTATTTAGTGAATCTTCACTTTCATCGTGTCCTCTAAATGCCAAGCCTTGATGCAATAGAAACCTCAAACACTTGAGTGTCCATGTCAAACGCTGCAAATACAAAGCCTTGTATTGTGAGTTGCTTGAACAAAGAGATGCTCGGATTGATGCTCTTGGTGTACAGAACATATCAAATTTCTCCTGAGCTTCAGCATGAGCACTACCAACACCACCTTCATGTCTCACCAATCTACTTTTCATGTTCCAGTTCCTAAAACCATCCTTCACAAATGTATCTCCACCGGGACATTTTGTTTTATCTTTGAACAAATAGCAAACAAAGCAGAAGGCGGCATCCTTTTCCACACTATACTCAATCCATGGAAATTCTGCAAACCAACCATGGCAAAAGCGGCGATCTTTTCCACTCTTTACTGTGACAAAAAACTTGTGATTCTTTGGTTGGCATGACCCCATATCAATGTATCTCCTTCTTACTCTATCTTGATCATTGACAACATATCTTGATATGGGAATCCGCATGCCAGGGTCATGTTTGAGGGCCTGCAAATCTGCATGTGTTGCTTCATCATCTTCATCAGTTGACAAATCATCTTCCACAATTGGGGCTGCGTTTCCGACGCTATTCTCCGGTTCACGTTCTTCATCTGCTGTTTGCACTAGCGCCAACTGAAGATTATTCTCAACCTCATCATGAGAAGCACTTGATTCAACAACAATCTGATTTGGTGTGGATGTTTCATCTATCTTCTTTGCTTTTGAAGCTTTATTCCACATTGCATATATGCTGCTTCCAGCAAGCCCAACACCATTCTTTTTCTTCATCTACATAACAACCAAAACAATGGAAAATTTGAGATATGACCAAATGGCCTACTCCAACAGTGGCCTACTCTGATTTTCAATCTACTAATTTTAGTGCTAGTTTAGTAATCTAGAATTCTTCTAAATGCCTAAAATACCAATTTGGTGCAAGTAATTTCGAATTTAGTAGACAACTATGAACTATGAACATCTAAATTTCGTACCTGCGAGGGCGCGAGGCGTGGCCTGGCCGGCTGGCCGCAGGCCGCAGGTTGCCGGAGAGGCGGTCGCCGCCCGTCGCTGCCGGTCGCCGCCCGTCGCCGCCGGTCGCCGCCCGTCGCCTTGCCCAGCCGCCGGTCGCTAGGGTTGGCTCTGCCGCTCTGTGTCTCGTGCGGTCTGGGTAACGATACGCAACGAGGGAGAGCCTGGCTGCCTGGGGATCGCTCGCTGGGATGGGCTGCCAGCCTTGGCTGCTTGGGCCTAGTAAAAAAAAAATTTGGGCCGAATTTTAATGGTATGCCTGGGCATACAGGGGCATACCCCTGGCGCCGCCAGTGGCGGCTATAACTAGAGGCTTTAGAGGCTATAACAGAAATAGCCGCTAATAGCCCGGCTAAGGCTATTTAGCCTTAATTTAGCCTCATAGCCGCTAACTTCTCGCTCAATGGGTCCAAAATTTTGGACCGGCGAAATAGCCACCAAGCTCTAGTTATGTAATTATGGGCATAACTATGTCCTAAACTACGTAATGATGTTGTAATATTTGGACAAAACTATGTATTTAATTATGTGTGAACTATTATGTGTATCTCCTATGTGAAGATGTTATTATGTTATTAATTTGTGAATTATTGATACTAGCTAAATGCCCGCACGTTGTTGCGTGTAAGAAAAAATAAAGCTCAATATTTATATTTCATGAAGATATTTTTTTAGGAATCGATTTGAGGAATCAATGTGATTAGGGTTCCGTCTACCGCCGCCGGCTCCTTAAGCCCGCAAACCTGCGGCTCTCCCTCCTTGTCTCCCCCTATGTTGTAACACGACATATCACGATGAGCTTTTTGTGGCGGTGTTGGAGGTCTTGGACTCATGGAGGTGATGTCTTCTTTGCCGGTGCCGCATGTTATTCTTGCTGGCAAGGAATCAAAGGCATCGGCATGCCGTCGTTTCTGCCCTCGCGCTGTTTTTGGAAGTGGGCTTCCCTGGCCTGCGTAGATGTGTTCTTGGACGGCTACGTCGCGGCATGGTGGGGTGTTGACAGGGCGTTGCATGTGTTGGAGATGCGCCCGTGTGGCAGCGGGGTTGGTCTGTTTTACATGCGCGACTTGTCCTCCATAGGAAGACGAGTTACGATGGTTTGTTGGTTTCCGGACTGGTGGCTCCGGGTGGTGGACATGGTGGTGCTTGGCGGCGGGTGCCTTCGTGCGGGTGCTGGTTCGCAATATTGGTTGTATAGGCAGCGGGATGGCCTGCATGGGAGACATTCATGGCGTAGCACTCCTCATGCTCCTTGCCGGATCTTGGCACAATCTCTTGTATGGTGAAGGCTATTCGGGCGAAATCCTTGCCCAACGTTGTCGGAGCTAGTGATGTCGACATTCTCGAGCGCCAATCACCTCCTTAGAGACGTCATTGAGGATGGTGCTCCTCCACCATTGACTTTGGGTGAAATTCTTTAATCTGGGCGACGATGCATTGGCGCTGATTTCTTCTTGAAGGCGCTGCCTTTGGAGTCTTGGTCCATGTCAACTGATTGTTGCGTCGTGGTTCTTGGAATGCGACTGGCTGGCTTACGAAGTGGTCGTATTTTCCACAAAGGATGTGCTCGGAATCTCTTCTTCTTTGGTTGTCCGATTTTTGACTGCAATTTGAGCTTTAGGGTGAGCATTCCATCGTCTGGCCGTATGGCGCCCTATTCTAATAGGTGTACTTATGCATGTAGTATGTGATGAAGTGCAAAATATCTAAGCATCTGAACTCAGTGTATACAATTACCCTACACCCGCACATCAGCAGAACTATCCATAAGATATTGCATTTCCAATCTCCCAACTATTGTACCATCTGACGAAGATATTTTCTGAACGTGGTGTATGATAGTCGTACCTAGAAGGCTAGAACCAGTTTTGTGAACGTGGTGTAAGAGAAGAGTACAAACAATTTCTCTTCTCTTAATAAATCTTCCGAACAGGGAAACCAAGAGAACATATGGCAAGTAATTTATCAGGCACACATGATGTCATTCATGCAGAAAGGCAGACGTTCATTTTTTTCACCTCTCGGTTGGATAGGTAAGCCGTGTCTTCGTTTTCTCTCGATCCGATCGGCCAGGCTATGTGCGGCGACTTGTGATGTCGTCTGTTTTTTTTCGGTTGCACGTTGATTGGTAGGCCACTGGTTTTTTCCAATCGCTAGAGGCTGGTCTTTTTCGGATCCACTACAGGAAAACGGCACTGTGCCGACGGTGTGGACCTATGCCGACGGCCAATGGTCGGGGCCGTCGGCGTAGCCCACGGACGCCGAGGGCTGTCGGAACACCGTTGGCATAGCTTCACCGTCGGCATAGCTCCACCTATCCGAGGGTCACCGTCGGCAACACTTAACCGTCGGCATAGCTACAGGTACGCTGACGGTCACCGTCGCCGCAGCTTCCGCCGTCGGGCTTCGACGCGCGATTGGGTCTGCGGTCGGCTCGCCGTTTGGTCCCAGAGCTACTGCCGTTAGGGTCCAACCTAGTCTAACAGCTACTGCCGTCAGCTTTTTATTTGGAAAAGTTTTGGCTAGTTCAAGGGTTTGGTTTTTTCTTAGTAATTTTTGTATGCATGATACTTAATGGAACTTTTTGCTTGGTTTTATTTTCTATGTATTTAGTAATGTTTGCATGCACGATTACTTTATATGTTGTTTTACCCTGAGCACTAGAGTTAATCTAGAGATATGGTTTAACTAGTACACATCATTTTATGTGACCTAATACCTACAAAAGGCCATTTGGTCAACTATATTTCATTGGAGGCCGGTCAAAGGGGTTGATCTACAGGGCTCCCGGATTAGGGTTTCGTCTACCAGGGAAGAATATTGAGGTAGGATGGGCTAATTGTTGGTACTACATATTCCTATGACCTAACACAACACAAAGTAATAGAAAAGTACATGGTGAAGTATCATTGGAGGCCGGTCAAAGGGGTAGATCTGCGGGGCTTCTGGATTAGGGTTTCGTCTACCCGACATTGATGATTTCCTCATACATGGGCTAGCACTTGGTAAAATCCAGGATCTGTATGTGGAAACTCCTGCTACGGCTCAAACGGAGCCTACTTTATGGTAAATTATTCCCAACCTATGGTTTCCATGTGTATATGTCCTAAACAAACCAAAGCAAATAAAAAATTCCATTGGTAAACCCTCGCACGGAGAAAGCTATAGGGGTAGATCTGCGGGGTCCCTGCCCTAGGGTTTCCTAAGATACATATCACCGGAGCGTCGGAATCGCTCAAAAACTTGCATTTGTCCCTAACATATGTGTTCAAGTGTGATGTAAGGTTTGTCTAACCTTGCATGTACCCGGCGTTGATGATTTCCGCATACATGGGCTAGCACTTGGTAAAATCTAGGATCTGTATCTGGAAACTCCTGCTACGGCTCATCCGGGGCCTATTTTATGGTAAATTATGCCCAACCTATGGTTTCCATGTGCATATGTCCTAAACAAACCAAAGCAAATAAAAAAGTCCATTGGTAAACCCTCGCACGGAGAAAGCTATAGGGGTAGATCTGCAGGGTCCCCGCCCTAGGTTTCCCAAGATACAAATCACCGGAGCGTCGGAATCACTTGAAAACTTGCATCTGTCCCTAACATATGTGTACTAGTGTGATGTAAGGTTTGTCTAACCTTGCATGTACCCGGCGTTGATGATTTCCGCATACATGGCCTAGCACTTGCTAAAATCCAGGATCTGTACGTGGAAACTCCTGCTACGGCTCATCCGGGACCTATTTTATGGTAAATTATGCCCAACCTATGGTTTCCATGTGCATATGTCCTAAAAAAACCAACGAAAATAAAAAAGAACATTGGTAAACCCTCGCACGGAGAAAGCTATAGGGGTAGATCTGTAGGGTCCCCGCCCTAGGGTTTCCCAAGATACAGATCACCGGAGCGTCGGAATCGCTGAAAAACTTGCATCTTTCCATAACATATGTGTACAAGTGTGATGTAAGTGGAAAACCTGCATCTGTCCCTAACATATGCGCGCGGTAGCCATCTGGGAATCCCTCCCGCTTTCTGCGGTGTCCCGTCGAATCCGCTGAAAACGGGATTTGAGCGGGGCCACACTTTCCTTCGCTCAATAAATTTTTTTTAGCGCTTTGGCGGACGGGTGCACTCGCGCGCCCGTGCGGCCATACCGCATGTCCCCGGCCCTGTTTTGCACAGTTGGCAAAGTAAACGAAGCCACAAAATCACGCGGAGCCGCGCGTGGCGTCATTTTATGTCCTAGTAACCACCGCAAAAACGGAATTGAGATACGGCAATTATCTTGAAAAACCCTTCACGAGCTATCACGTCCGGAGTTCTATGGCTTTTAGGAAAAATGAGTAGGAAACGGCCCGTTGCACCACATAGTTTGTTCGAACGAGGCCATATTTGGCACGTGTGGGGGCCTTAGGATGGGAAGCAAGGCCCCGGTCGCGGATTTCCAATCTGACCCACGGGCGATGGTGTTTCCATTTTCGGGGTGCTAGAAGGCCTTTTTTTGTGAAGCAGCTACATGGTGCGCATTTTAGTATTGCGCGAGACCTTCGCGCAGTGGTAGGATACGTCCTACGCACCACCTATAACATGCCATATGCGCGCGGTAGCCATCTGGGAATCCCTCCCGCTCTCTGCGGCGTCCCGCGAATCCGTGAAGCGAGGATTTGAACTGGGGCCACACTTTCCTTCGCTCAATAAATTCCGGGAAAAATGTATTTAGGCCTACGACGTGTCATTTTATGTGCTAAATTTTTTCCGTTTAGCGCTTTGGCGGACGGGTGCACTCGCGCGCCCGGTACGGCCATACCGCATGTCCCCGCGGCCCCGTTTTGCACAGTTGGCAAAGTAAACGAAGCCACAAAATCACGCGGAGCCGCGTGGCGTCATTTTATGTGTCCTAGTAACCACTGCAAAAGAAGGAATTGGGATACGGCAATTATCTTGAAAAACCCTTCACGAACAGGGCTATCACGTCCGGAGTTCTATGGCTTTTAAATGAGTAGGAAACGGCCCGTTGCACCACATAGTTTGTCGAACGAGGCCATATTTGGCACGTGCGGGGCCTTAGGATGGGAAGCAAGGCCCCGGTCGCGGATTTCCAATCAGACCCACGGACGATGGTGTTTCCATTTTCGGGGTGCTAGAAGGCTTTTTTTTGTGAAGCAGCTACATGGTGCGCATTTTAGTATTGCGCGAGACCTTCGCGCGTGGTAGGATACGTCCTACGCACCACCTATCACATGCCATATGCGCGTAGCTATCCGGGAATCCCTCCCACTTCTGCGTGTCAGAATCCGTGGCCACCGGATTTGAACCAGGGCCACACTTTCCTTCGCTCAATAAATTCGGGAAACATGTTTTTAGGTCTACGACGCTTTATTTTATGTGCTAAATTTTTTCCGTTTAGCGCTTTGGCGGAGTGCACTGCGCGCCCGTGCGGCCATACCGCATGTCCCCGCGGCCCCGTTTTGCACAGTTGGCAAAGTAAACGAAGCCAAAAAATCACGCGGAGCCGCGTGGCGTCATTTTATGTGTCCTAGTAACCACTGCAAAAGACGGAATTGGGATACAACAATTATCTTGAAAAACCCTTCACGAACAGGGCTATCACGTCCGGAGTTCTATGGCTTTTAGGGAAAATGAGTAGGAAACGGCCCGTTGCACCACATAGTTTGTCGGAACGAGGCCATATTTGGCACGTGCGTGGGCCTAAGGATGGGAAGCAAGGCCCCGCTCGCGGATTTCCAATCTGACCCACGGGCGATGGTGTTTCCATTTTCGGGGTGCTAGAAGGCCTTTTTTTGTGAAGCAGCTACATGGTGCGCATTTTAGTATTGCGCGAGACCTTCGCGCGGTGGTAGGATACGTCCTACGCACCACCTATAACATGCCATATACGCGCGGTAGCCATCTGGGAATCCCTCCCGCTTCTGCGGTGTCCGCCGAATCTGAAACCCGGATTTGAACTGGGGCCACACTTTCCTTCGCTCAATAAATTCGGGAAAAATGTTTTTAGGTCTACGACACGTCATTTTATGTGCTAAATTTTTCCGTTTAGCGCTTTGGCGGACGGGTGCACTCGCGCGCCGGCCATACCGCATGTCCCCGCGGCCCGTTTTGCACAGTTGGCAAAGTAAACGAAGCCACAAAATCACGCGGAGCCGCGTGACGTCATTTTATGTGTCCTAGTAACCACTGCAAAAGACGGAATTGGGATACGGCAATTATCTTGAAAAACCCTTCACGAACAGGGCTATCACGTCAGTTCTATGGCTTTTAGGGGAAATGAGTAGGAAACGACCTGTTGCACCACATAGTTTGTCGGAACGAGGCCATATTTGGCAAGTGTGGGGGCCTTAGGATGGGAAGCAAGGCCCCGGTCGCAGATTTCCAATCTGACCCACGGGCGATGGTGTTTCCATTTTCGGGGTGCTAGAAGGCCTTTTTTTGTAAAGCAGCTACATGGTGCGCATTTTAGTATTGCGCGAGACCTTCGCGCAGTGGTAGGATACGTCCTACGCACCACCTATCACATTCCATATGCGCGCGGTAGCCATCTGGGAATCTCTCCCGCGGCGTCCGCCGAATCCGCTGAAACCGCCGGATTTGAACCGGGGCCACACTTTCCTTCGCTCAATAAATTCCGGAAAAATGTTTTTAGGTCTACGACGCGTCATTTTATGTGCTAAATTTTTCCGTTTAGCGCTTTGGCGGACGGGTGCACTCGCGCGCCCGCAGCCATACCGCATGTCCCCGCGGCCCGTTTTGCACGGTTGGCAAAGTAAACGAAGCCACAAAATCACGCGAGCCGCGTGGCGTCATTTTATGTGTCCTAGTAACCACTGCAAAAGACGGAATTGGGATATAGCAATTATCTTGAAAAACCCTTCACGAACGGGGCTATCACGTCCGGAGTTCTATGGCTTTTAGGGAAATGAGTAGGAAACGGCCCGTTGCACCACATAGTTTGTCGGAACGAGGCCATATTTGGCACGTGGGGGGCCTTATGATGGGAAGCAAGGCCCCGGTCGCGGATTTCCAATCCGACCCGAGGCGATGGTGTTTCCATTTTCGGGGTGCTAGAAGGCCTTTTTTTGTGAAGGAGCTACATGGTGCGCATTTTAGTATTGCGCGAGACCTCCGCAGTGGTAGGATACCTCCTACACACCACCTATCACATGCCATATGCGGGTAGCCATCAGAATCCTCCCGCTTGCGGCGTCCCCGAATCCATGAAGCCGGATTTTGGCGGGGTCACACTTTCCTTCGCTCAATAAATTCCGGGAAAAATGTTTTTAGGTCTACGACGTGTCATTTTATGTGCTAAATTTTTTCCGTTTAGCGCTTTGGCGGACGGGTGCACTCGCGCGCGGTGCGGCCCATATCCCCGCGACCCATTGTGCACGGTTGGCAAAGTAAGCGAAGCCAAAAAATCACGCGGGCACGTGGCGTCATTTATGTGTCCTAGTAACCACGCAAAAGACGGAATTGGGATACGGCAATTATCTTGAAAAACCCTTCACGAACAGGGCTATCACGTCCGGAGTTCTATGGCTTTTAGGGGAATGAGTAGGAAACGGCCCGTTGCACCACATAGTTTGTCGGAACGAGGCCATATTTGGCACGTGTGGGGGCCTTAGGATGGGAAGCAAGGCCCTGGTCGCGGATTTCCAATCTGACCCACGGGCGATGGTGTTTCCATTTTCGGGGTGCTAGAAGGCCTTTTTTTTGTGAAGCAGCTACATGGTGCGCATTTTAGTATTGCGCGAGACCTTCGCGCAGTGGTAGGATACGTCCTAGACACCACCTATCACATGCCATATGCGCGCGGTAGCCATGCGGAATCCCTCCCGCTTGGCGTCCCCACCGATCCGCTGAACGACGGATTGAACTGGGGCCACACTTTCCTTCGCTCAATAAATTCCGGGAAAAATGTTTTTAGGTCTACGATGCATCATTTTATGTGCTAAATGTTTTCCGTTTAGCACGTTGGCGGACGGGTGCACTCGCGCGCCCGGTACGGCCATACCGCATGTCCCCGCGGCCCCGTTTGCACAGTTGGCAAAGTAAACGAAGCCACAAAATCACGCGAAGCCGCGTGGCATCATTTTATGTGTCCTAGTAACCACTGCAAAAGACGGAATTGGGATACGGCAATTATCTTGAAAAAACCTTCACGAACAGGGCTATCACGTCCGGAGTTCTATGGCTTTTAGGGAAAATGAGTAGGAAACGGCCCGTTGCACCACATAGTTTGTCGGAACGAGGCCATATTTGGCACGTGTGGGGGCCTTAGGATGGGAAGCAAGGCCCCGGTCGCGGATTTCCAATCTGACCCACGGGGGTGTTTCCATTTCGGGGTGCTAGAAGGCCTTTTTTTTGTGAAGCTAGCTACATGGTGCGCATTTTAGTATTGCGCGAGACCTTCGCGCAGAGGATACGTCCTACGCACCACCTATCACATGCCATATGCGCGCGGTAGCCATCGGGAATCCCTCCGCTTCTGCGGTGTCCCAGAATCCGAAGGCGACCGGATTTGAACTGGGGCCACACTTTCCTTCGCTCAATAAATTCCGGGAAATATGTTTTTAGGTCTACGACGCATCATTTTATGTGCTAAATTTTTTCCGTTTAGCGCTTTGGCGGACGGGTGCACTCGCGCGCCCGGTACGGCCATACCGCATGTCCCCGCGGCCCCGTTTTGCACAGTTGGCAAAGTAAACGAAGCCACAAAATCACGCGGAGCCGCGTGGCGTCATTTTTTGTGTCCTAGTAACCACTGCAAAGACGGAATTGGGATACGGCAATTATCTTGAAAAACCCTTCACGAACAGGGCTATCACGTCCGGAGTTCTATGGCTTTTAGGGGAAAAGAGTAGGAAACGGCCCGTTGCACCACATAGTTTGTCGGAACGAGGCCATATTTGGCACGTGTGGGGGCCTTAGGATGGGAAGCAAGGCCCCGGTCGCGGATTTCCAATCCGACCCACGGGCGATGGTGTTTCCATTTTCGGGGTGCTGAAGGCCTTTTTTGTGAAGCGACTACATGGTGCGCATTTTAGTATTGCGCGAGACCTTCGCGCAGTGGTAGGATACGTCCTACGCACCACCTATCACATGCCATATGCGCGCGGTAGCCATGCGGGAATCCCTCCCGCTTCTGCGGCGTCCAATCCGCCGGCCCGACCGGATTTGAATGGGGCCACACTTTCCTTCGCTCAATAAATTCGGGAAAAATGTTTTTAGGTCTACGACGCATTTTATGTGCTAAATTTTTCGTTTAGCGCTTTGGCGGACGGGTGCACTCGCGCCCGGTGGCCATACCACATGTCCCGCGGCCCCGTTTTGTTGGCAAAGTAAACGAAGCCACAAAATCACGCGGAGCCGCGTGGCATCATTTTAGTAACCACTTCAAAAGACGGAATTGGGATACGGCAATTATCTTGAAAAACCCTTCACGACAGGGCTATCACGTCCGGAGTTCTATGGCTTTTAGGGGAAAAGAGTAGGAAACGGCCCGTTGCACCACATAGTTTGTCGGAACGAGGCCATATTTGGCACGTGTGGGGGCCTTAGGATGGGAAGCAAGGCCCCGGTCGCGGATTTCCAATCTGACCCACGGGCGATGGTGTTTCCATTTTCGGGGTGCTAGAAGGCCTTTTTTTTGTGAAGTAGCTACATGGTGCACATTTTAGTATTGCGCGAGACCTTCGCGCAGTGGTAGAGATACCCCTACGCACCACCTATCACATGCCATATGCGCGCGGTAGCCATCTGGGAATCCCTCCCTCTTCCGGCGTCCTTGAATCCGCTGAAACGAGGGATTTGAACGGGCCACACTTTCCTTCGCTCAATAAATTCCAGGAAAAATGTTTTTAGGTCTACGACGCATCATTTTATGTGCTAAATTTTTTCCGTTTAGCGCTTTGGCGGACGGGTGCACTCGCGCGCCCGGTGCGGCCATACGCATGTCCCCGCGGCCGTTTTGCCGATTGGCAAAGTAAACGAAGCCAAAATCACGCGGAGCCGCGTGGCGTCATTTTATGTGTCCTAGTAACCACTTGCAAAAGATGGAATTGGGATACGGCAATTATCTTGAAAAACCCTTCACGAACAGGGCTATCACGTCCGGAGTTCTATGGGTTTAGGGGAAATGAGTAGGAAACGGCCCGTTGCACCACATAGTTTGTTGGAACGAGGCCATATTTGGCACGTGTGGGGGCCTTAGGATGGGAAGCAAGGCCCCGCGGATTTCCAATCTGACCCACGGGCGATGGTGTTTCCATTTCGGGGTGCTAGAAGGCCTTTTTTTTGTGAAGCGGCTACATGGTGCGCATTTTAGTATTGCGAGAGACCGCGCGGTGGTAGGATACGTCCTCGCACCACCTATCACATGCCATATGCGCGCGGTAGCCATCTGGGAATCCCTCCCGCTTTCTGCGGCGTCCCACTGATGGCGTGTAACTCACACGTTCGTTGGGAACCCCAAGAGGAAGGTATGATGCGCACAGCAGCAAGTTTTCCCTCAGAAAGAAACCAAGGTTTATCGAACCGGGAGGAGCCAAGAAGCACGTTGAAGGTTGATGGCGGCGGGATGTAGTGCGGCACAACACCAGAGATTCCGGCCAACGTGGAACTGCACAACACAACCAAAGTACTTTGCCCCAACGAAACAGTGAGGTTGTCAATCTCACCGGCTTCTTTGTAACAAAGGATTAGATGTATAGTGTGGATGATGATTGTTTGCAAGAACAGTAAAGAACAATAGCAGCAGATTGTATTCAGTATAAAGAATGGACCGGGGTCCACAGTTCACTAGAGGTGTCTCTCCCATAAGATAGCATGTTGGGTGAACAAATTACGGTCGGGCAATTGACAAATAGAGAGGGCATAACAATGCACATACATGACATGATAAATATAGTGAGATTTAATTGGGCATTACGACAAAGTACATAGACCGCTATCCAGCATGCATCTATGCCTAAAAAGTCCACCTTCAGGTTATCATCCGAACCCCTTCCAGTATTAAGTTGCAAAACAACAGACAATTGCATTAAGTATGGTGCGTAATGTAATCAATAACTACATCCTTAGACATAGCATCAATGTTTTATCCCTAGTGGCAACACACATCCACAACCTTAGAACTTGTCCCAGATTCAATGGAGGCATGAACCCACTATCGAGCATAAATACTCCCTCTTGGAGTTAAGAGCAAAAACTTGGCAAGAGCCTCTACTAATAACGGAGAGAATGCAAGATCATAAACAACACATAGGTAATAACTTGATAATTAACATGACATAGTATTCTCTATCCATCGGATCCCGACAAACACAACATATAGTATTACGAGATAGATGATCTTGATCATGTTAGGCAGCTCACAAGATCCAACAATGAAGCACAATGAGAGAAGACAACCATCTAGCTACTGCTATGGACCCATAGTCCGAGGGTGAACTACTCACTCATCACTCGGAGGCGACCATGGCGGTGAAGAGTCCTCCGGAGATGAATCCCCTCTCCGGCGGGGTGCGGGAGGAGATCTCGAGAATCCCCGAGATGGGATTGGCGGCGGCGGCGTCTCGATGGAGTTTTCCGTATCGTGGCTCTCGGTTGGGGGTTTCGCGACGGAGGCTATTTGTAGGCGGAAGGGCAGGTAAAGAGGCGGCACGAGGGCCCACACCATAGGTCGGCGCGACGGGCCTGGGCCGCGCCGCCCTGGTGTTACGCCACCTCGTGGCCCCACTTCGACTCTCCTTCGGTCTTCTGGAAGCTCGTGGCAAAATAGGACCATGGCGTTGATTTCGTCAATTCCGAGAATATTTCGTTATAGGATTACAGAAACCAAAAACAAGCAGGCTCTTCGGCATCTTGTTAATAGGTTAGTTCAGAAAATGCACGAATATGACATAAAGTGTGCATAAAACATGTAGATATCATCAATAATGTGGCATGGAACATAAGAAATTATCGATACGTCGGAGACGTATCAGCATCCCCAAGCTTAGTTCTGCTCGTCCCGAGGAGGTAAAACGATAACAAAGATAATTTCTGAAGTGACATGCCATCATAACCTTGATCATACTATTGTAAGCATATGTAATGAATGCAGCGATCAAAACAATGGTAATGACATGAGTAAACAAGTGAATCATAAAGCAAAGACTTTTCATGAATAGTACTTCAAGACAAGACATCAATAAGTCTTGCATAGAGTTAACTCATAAAGCAATAAATCAAAGTAAAGGTAATGAAGCAACACAAGGAAGATTAAGTTTCAGCGGTTGCTTTCAACTTGTAACATGTATATCTCATGGATAATTGTCAACATAGAGTAATATAACAAATGCAATATGCAAGTATGTAGGAATCAATGCAGTTCACACAAGTGTTTGCTTCTTGAGGTGGAGAGAGATAGGTGAAGCTGACTCAACATAAAAGTAAAAAGAATGGTCCTTCAAAGAGGAAAGCATCGATTGCTATATTTGCGCTAGAGCTTTTATTTTGAAAACATGAAACAATTTTGTCAACGGTAGTAATAAAGCATATGAATTATGTAAATTATATCTTACAAGTTGCAAGCCTCATGCATAGTATACTAATAGTGCCCGCACCTTGTCCTAATTAGCTTGGACTACCGGGATCATCTCAATACACATGTTTTAACCAAGTGTCACAAAGGGGTACCTCCATGCCGCCTGTACAAAGGTCTAAGGAAAGCTCGCATTTTGGATTTCTCGCTTTTGATTATTCTCAACTTAGACATCCATACGGGACAACATGGACAACAGATAATGGACTCCTCTTTAATGCATAAGCATGTGGCAACAATTATTATTCTCATATGAGATTGAGGATATATGTCCAAAACTGAAACTTCCACCATGAATCATGGCTTTAGTTAGCGGCCCAATGTTCTTCTCTAACAATATGCATGCTCCAACCAAAAGTGGTAGATCTCTCTTGCTTCAGACAAGACGGTCATGCATAGCAACTCACATGATATTCAACAAAGAGTAGTTGATGGCGTCCCCAGGAACATGGTTATCGCACAACGAGCAACTTAATAAGAGATAAAGTGCATAAGTACATATTCAATACCACAATAGTTTTTAAGCTATTTTGTCCCATGAGCTATATATTGTAAAGGCGAATGATGGAATTTTAAAGGTAGCACTCAAGCAATTTACTTTGGAATGGCGGAGAAATACCATGTAGTAGGTAGGTATGGTGGACACAAATGGCATAGTGGTTGGCTCAAGGATTTTGGATGCATGAAGAGTATTTCCTCTCGATACAAGGTTTAGGCTAGCAAGGTTTATTTGGAACAAACACAAGGATGAACCGGTGCAGCAAAACTCACATAAAAGACATATTGTAAACATTATAAGACTCTACACCGTCTTCCTTGTTGTTCAAAACTCAATACTAGAAATTATCTAGACTTTAGAGAGACCAAATATACAAACCAAATTTTAGCAAGCTCTATGTATTTCTTCATTAATGGGTGCAAAGTATATGATGCAGAGCTTAAACATGAGCACAACAATTGCCAAGTATCAAATTATTCAAGACATTTTATCAATTACCACATGTAGCATTTCCCAATTCCAACCATATAACAATTTAAAACCAACCTTCGCCATGAATACTATGAGTAAAGCCTAAGGACATACTGTCCATATGCAACAACGGAGCGTGTCTCTCTCCCATATAGTGAATGCTAGGATCCATTTAATTCAAACAAAAACAAAAACAAAAACAAACCGACGCTCCAAGCAAAGCACATAAGATGTGACGGAATAAAAATATAGTTTCAGGGGAGGAACCTGATAATGTTGTCGGTGAAGAAGGGGATGCCTTGGGAATCCAAGCTTAGATGCTTGAGTCTTCTTAGAATATGCAGGGGTGAACCACCGGGGCATCCCCAAGCTTAGAGCTTTCACTCTCCTTGATCATATTGCATCATACTCCTCTCTTGATCCTTGAAAACTTCCTCCACACCAAACTCGAAACAACTCATTAGAGGGTTAGTGCACAATAAAAATTAACATGTTCAGAGGTGACACAATCATTCTTAACACTTCTGGACATTGCATAAAGCTACTGGACATTAATGGATCAAAGAAATTCATCAACATAGCAAAAGAGGCAATACGAAATAAAAGGCAGAATACGTCAAAACAGAACAGTCCGTAAAGATGGATTTTATTGAGGCACCAGACTTGCTCAAATGAAAATGCCCAAATTGAATGAAAGTTGCGTACATATCTGAGGATCACTCACGTAAATTGGCATAATTTTCTGAGTTACCTACAGAGAATTAGGCCCAGATTCGTGACAGCAAAGGAAATCTGTTTCTGCCAGTAATCCAAATCTAGTACTTCCTTTACTATCAAAGACTTACTTGGCACAACAAAACACAAAACTAAGATAGGAGAGGTTGCTACAGTAGTAAACAACTTCCAGACTCAAATATAAAAAAAATACTGTAGTAAAAACATGGGTTGTCTCCCATAAGCGCTTTTCTTTAACGCCTTTCAGCTAGGCGCAGAAAGTGTAAATCAAGTATTATCAAGAGATGAAGCATCAACATCATAATTTGTTCTAATAATAGAATCAAAAGGTAACTTCATTCTCTTTCTAGGGAAGTGTTCCATACCTTTCTTGAGAGGAAATTGATATTTAATATTACCTTCCTTCATATCAAGTAGCACCAACGGTTCGAAGAAAAGGTCTTCCCAATATAATGGGGCAAGATGCATTGCATTCAATATCCAAGACAACAAAATCAACGGGGACAAGGTTATTGTTAACCATAATATGAACATTATCAACTCTCCCCATAGGTTTCTTTTTAGCATTATCAGCGAGATTAACATCCAAATAACAATTTTTCAATGGTGGCAAGTCAAGCATATCATAGACTTTCTTAGGCATAACTAAATTGCACCAAGATCACATAAAGCATTACAATCAAAATCATTGACCCTCATTTTAATGATGGGCTCCCAACCATCCTCTAGCTTTCTAGGAATAGAAGTTTCAATTTTAGTTTCTCTTCTCTAGCTTTTATGAGAGCATTTGTAATATGTTTTGTGAAAGCCAAGTTTACACGCTAGCATTGGGACTCTTAGCAAGTTTTTGTAAGAACTTTATAACTTCAGAGATGTGGCAATCATCAAAATCTAAATCATTATGAGCTACAGCAATGGGATCATTGTCCCCAAGGTTGAAATTTTTTTTAGCAGTTTTATCAGGTTTCAGCAGATTTTAGTTTCGAGGAGGTAATTTTACGCTTTGTTTTAGGAGTAAACATTGCCAACACAATTATTTTACCATTAATAGTAGGAGGTGCAGCAACATGTGAGGAATCAACATTACTAGTGGTGGTAATAGTCCAAACTTTAGCTACATTATTCTCTTTAGCTAGTTTTTCATTTTCTTCTCTATCCCACCTAGCACGCAATTCAGCCATTAATCTTATATTCTCATTAATTCTAACTTGGATGGCATTTGCTGTAGTACCAATTTTATTTTCAATATCCCTATTAGGCATAACTTTCGATTTCAAAAGATCAACATCGGAGGCAAGACTATCAACCTTAGAAGCGAGAATATCAATTTTATTGAGCTTTTCCTGATTTGTTAAAGAGCGAGTTTGTGTACTAATAAATTCTTTAGCATAGCTTCAAGTCCAGGGTGTGTTCCTATTATTATTGTAAGAATTCCCATAAGAATTAGCATAACCGTTACCATTATTATAAGGATATGGCCTATAGTTATTACTAGAATTGTTCAGCATTGTTGTTGAAATTATTATTTTTAATAAGTTTACATCAACATGTTCTTCTTGGGCAACCAATGAAGCTAACGGAACATTATTAGGATCAACATTAGTCCTATCATTCACAAGCATAGACATAATAGCATCAATCTTATCATTCAAGGAAGAGGATTCTTCATACCTTGTGGAGCTCTTTCGTGTGCCATTCGGAGTAATTAATCATCATATTATCAAGGAGCTTTGTTGCTTCACCAAGAGTGATGGACATAAGGTACCTCCAGCAGCTGAATCAATAAATTCGCGAAGAAAATTTAGTTCCATAGAAGGTTTGGATGATCATCCAAGTAGTGGTCCATGGGTTGGGCAATTTTTAACAAAGATTTCATTCTTTCCCAAGCTTGAGCAACATGTTCATTATCAATTGTTTAAAATTCATTATGCTACTTCTCAAAGATATAATTTTAGCAGGGGATAATATCTACCAATAAAAGCATCCTTGCATTTAGTCCGTGAATCAATACTATTCTTAGGCAGAGATAGCAACCAATCTTTAGCTCTTCCTCTTAATGAGAAAGGAAACAATTTTAATTTTATAATGTCACCATCTACATCCTTATACTTTTGCATTTCACATAGTTCAACAAAATTATTGAGATGGGCAGCAGCATCATCAGAACTAACACCAGAAAATTGCTCTCGCATAACAAGATTTAGTAAAGTAGGTTTAATTTCAAAGAATTCTGCTGTAGTAGCAGGTGGAGCAATAGGTGTGCATAAGAAATCATTATTATTTGTGGTTGTGAAGTCACACAACTTAGTATTTTCAGGAGTGGCCATTTTAGCAGTAGTAAATAAAGCAAACTAGATGAAGTAAATGCAAGTAACTAATTTTTTTGTGTTTTGATATAGAAAGCAAGACAGTAAATAAAGTAAAGCTAGCAACTAATTTTTTTGTGTTTTGATATAATGCAGCAAACAAAGTAGTAAATAAAATAAAGCAAGACAAAAACAAAGTAAAGAGATTGAGGTGGAGACTCCCCTTGCGGCGTGTCTTGATCTCCCAACAACGAGAAAAAAGAGTTTGATGGGCGTGTAACTCACCACGTTAGTTGGGAACCCCAGAGGAAGGTATGATGCGCACAGCAGCAAGTTTTCCCTCAAAAAGAAACCAAGGTTTATCGAACCGGGAGGAGCCAGAAGCACGTTGAAGGTTGATGGCGGCGGGATGTAGTGCGGCGCAACACCGGGGATCGGCGCCAACGTGGAACCTACACTGGCAAGAGTACTTTGCCCCAACGAAACAGCGAGGTTGTCAATCTCACCCGCCTTGCTGTAACAAAGGATTAGATATAGTGTGGATGATGATTGTTTGCAAAAACAGTAAAGAACAATGTGCAGTTATATTGGTATAAAAAGAATGGACCAGGGTCCACAGTTCACTAGAGTGTCTCTCCCATAAGATAGCATGTTGGGTGAACAAATTACAGTCGGGCAATTGACAAATAGAGGGCATAACAATGCACATACATGACATGATAAATATAGTGAGATTTAATTGTTCGACAAAGTACATAGACCGCTATCCGGCATGCATCTATGCCTAAAAAGTCCACCTTCGGGTTATCATCCGAACCCCTTCGGTATTAAGTTGCAAAACAGATAATTGCATTAAGTATCGTGCGTAATGTAATCAATAACTACATCCTTAGACATAGCATCAATGTTTTATCCCTAGTGGCAACACACATCCACAACCTTAGAACTTGTCAGATCCCAGATTCAATGGAGGCATGAACCCACTATCGAGCATAAATACCCCTCTTGGAGTTAGGCAAAACTTGGCAGAGCCTCTACTAATAACAGGAGAGCATGCAAGATCATAAACAACACATAGGTAATAACTTGATAATTAACATGACATAGTATTCTCTATCCATCGGATCCGACAAACACAACATATAGTATTACGGATAGATGATCTTGATCATGTTAGGCAGCTCACAAGATCCAACAATGAAGCACAATGAGGAAGACAACCATCTAGCTACTGCTATGGACCCATAGTCCAGGGTGAACTACTCACTCATCACTCCGGAGGCGACCATGGCGGTGAAGAGTCCTCGGAGATAGTCCCCTCTCCCGGCAGTCTGGAGAGATCTCGAGTCCCAGAGATGGGATTGGCGGCGGCGCGTCTCAGTAAGTTTTCCGTATCGTGGCTCTCTGTGGGGTTTCGCGACGGAGCTATTTGTAGGCGGAAGGGCAGGTAAAGAGGCGGCACGAGGGGCCCACACCAAGTCGGCGCGGCCGGGGCACAGGCCGCGCCGCCCGGTGTTCGCCACCTCGTGGCCCCACTTCGACTCTCATTCGGTCTTGGAAGCTTCGTGGCAAATAGGACCCTGAGGCGTTGATTTCGTCCAATTAGAGAATATTTCGTTACTAGGATTTAAAAAAAAAAAAAATTAACAACTGGCTCTTTGCATCTTGTTAATAGGTTAGTTCCGGAAAATGCACGAATATGACATAAAGTGTGCATAAAACATGTAGATATCATCAATAATGTGGCATGGAACATAAGAAATTATCGATACGTCGGAGGCATCTCACGAATCCATTTGAAGCTTAGGATTTGAACGGGGCCACACTTTCCTTCGCTCAATAAATTCGGGAAAAATGTTTTTAGGTCTACGAAGCATCATTTATGTGCTAAATGTTTTCCGTTTAGCACGTTGGTATTCCATTTTCATGCGTGCAGCCACTTTCGCATGTCCACGAGCCCCGTTTTGCACGATTGGCAAAAGTAAACGACCACAAAATCACGCGAAGCCGCGTGGCGTCTTTTATGTGTCCTAGTAACCCAAAAGACGGAATTGGGATACGGCAATTATCTTGGAAAACCCTTCAATAGGGCTATCACATCGGGAGTTCTATGGCTTTTAGAAATGAGTAGGAAACGGCCGTTGACACATAGTTTGTCGAACGAGGCCATATTTGGCACGTGCGTGGGCCCTAAGGATGGGAAGCAAGGCCCCGCTCGCGGATTTCCAATCCGACCCACGGGCGATGGTGTTTCCATTTTCGGGGTGCTAGAAGGCCTTTTTGTGAAGCGGCTACATGGTGCGCATTAGTATTGCGCGAGACCTTCGCGGTGGTAGGATACGTCCTACGCACCTATAACATATATACGCGCGGTAGCCACGGGAATCCCTCCGCTCTCTGCAGCGTCCGCAAATCGTGAAACGACAGTTGGCGGGCCACACTTTCCTTCGCTCAATAAATTCCGGGAAAAATGTTTTTAGGTCTATGACGTCATTTTATGTGCTAAATTTTTTCCGTTTAGCGCTTTGGCGGACGGGTGCCTCCCGCGGCGCGTCGGCCATACCGCATGTCCCGACTTCCATTTTGCACAGTTGGCAAAGTAAACGAAGCCACAAAATCACGCGGAGCCGCGTGACGTCATGTTATGTGTCCTAGTAACCACTGCAAAAGTCGGAATTGGGATACGGCAACTATCTTGAAAAACCCTTCACGAACAAGGCTATCACGTCCGGAGTTCTATGGCTTTTAGGGGAAAATGAGTAGGAAACGATCCGTTGCACCACATAATTTGTCGGAACGAGGCCATATTTGGCACGTGTGGGGGCCTTAGGATGGGAAGCAAGGCCCCCGTCGCGGATTTCCGACCCACGGGCGATGGTGTTTCCATTTTCGGGGTGCTAGAAGGCCTTTTTTTGTGAAGCGGCTACATGTGCGCATTTATTATTGCGAGACCTTCGCGCAGCGGTAGGATACGTCCTACGCACCACCTATCACATGCCATATGCGCGCGGTAGCCCAGGGAATCCCTCCCGCTTTGCTGCGGCGTCCGCGGAATGCATTTGAAGCGGCCGGTTTGAACCGGGGCCACACTTTCCTTCGCTCAATAAATTCCGGGAAAAATGTTTTAGGTCTACGACGCGTCATTTTATGTGCTAAATTTTTTCCGTTTAGCGCTTTGGCGGACGGGTGCACTCGCGCGCCCGGTACGGCCATACCGCATGTCCCCGCGGCCCCGTTTTGCACAGTTGGCAAAGTAAACGAATCCACAAAATCACGCGGAGCCGCGTGGCGTCATTTTATGTGTCCTAGTATCCACTGCAAAAGACAGAATTGGGATACGGCAATTATCTTGAAAAACCCTTCACGAACAGGGCTATCACGTCCGGAATTCTATGGCTTTTAGGGAAAATGAGTAGGAAACGGCCGGTTGCACCACATAGTTTGTCGGAACGAGGCCATATTTGGCACGTGTTGGGGCCTTAGGATGGGAAGCAAGGCCCGGTCGCGGATTTCAATCGACCCACGGGCGATGGTGTTTCCATTTCGGGGTGCTAGAAGGCCTTTTTTTGTGAAGCGACCTACATGGTGCGCATTTAGTATTGCGAGACCTTCGCGCGATTGTAGGATACGTACTATGCACCACCTATCACATGCCATATGCGCGTAGCCATGTAGGAATCCGCCCGCTTTCTGCCCGCCGAATCCGTAGGCGAATGGATTTGAGCCGGGGCCACACTTTCTTAGCTCAATAAATTAAGGAAAAATGTTTTTAGGTCTGTACGACGCGTCATTTTATGTGCTAAATTTTTTCCGTTTAGCGCTTTGGCGGGCGGGTGCACTCGCGCGCGCCGGTATGGCCCCTCTGCTATGTCCGCGGCCCGTTTTGCACGATTGGCAAAGTAAACGAAGCCACAAAATCATGCGGAACCGCGTGGCGTCATTTACGTGTCTAGTAACCACTGCAAAAGACGGAATTGGGATACGGCAATTATCTTGAAAAACCCTTCAACGAGGGCTATCACGTCCGGAGTTCTATGGCTTTTAGGGAAATGCGTAGGAAACGGCCCGTTGCACCACATAGTTTGTCGGAACGGGCCATATTTGGCACGTGTGGGGGCCTTAGGATGGGAAGCAAGGCCCCGGTCGCGGATTTCCAATCTGACCCACGGGCGATGGTGTTTCCATTTTCGGGGTGCTAGAAGGACTTTTTTTGTGAAGCAGCTACATGGTGCGCATTTTAGTATTGCGCGAGACCTTTGCGCAGTGGTAGGATACGTCCTACGCACCACCTATCACATGCCATATGCGCGGTAGCCATGCAGGAATCCCTCCCGCTTCTGCGGCGTCCCGCCCGAATCCGGCGGAAGCGACGGATTTGAGTGGGGCCACACTTTCCTTCGCTTAATAAATTCCGGGAAAAATGTTTTTAGGTCTACGACGCGTCATTTTATGTCCCGGCGGCCCCGTTTTGCACAGTTGGCAAAGTAAATGTAATATCCCAGGTATTGGGGTTACAAAAATAGAGGAAACAGATGTGTGCATTGCATTCATGCATAGAAAATCGGGGGAATTTTCGCGCTTTAAAGTAAAAGTCACAGTAACTGAAGTTTCACTTGACCTTGGTGGAATTGAAGTAGCTCATCAAGTCAAGTGCTATAAACCTCAATGTGACTTTGTTAAAACCTTGTTTTGGGTAGAGATGATTTGATCGAAGGGGATTGATCAATTGGAACTAATAATCAACACAACAACACTTTACTCAATGATCAATTGCTTGATCTTATAATATGGTAATCCTTGCCATAACATATGAACATACATTTATTTGGAAATCAAGTAACAATAAATGGAGAAACCATTCTTCACTTCTCTTTTCCATGTCTTAAACTAATCCTTGATCCTACCATGAACCTCATGGTATTCAATTAACTTCACTCTTGGAAACAAGACAAGGAGATCAACTCCAGAAATATATATCCTTCTCTATTCCAAATTATTATACATCAAACCTAGAGAGAGGAGAGTTCTATATTAATTATTAGATAAGCAATGGCAAACCTTGGGTATAAATATCCATATGATCAGAACATCATCTTCAAGAGGAACCCTAGAGTAGTATTCAAGTCCTTCCCAAATAAGAGAGACCATTCATATCAATCTTAGCTTTACCTATTTAAGAATTAAGGACAATTCCTGAACTAAAGTATTAGGATCTAAACCATTTCACTTTGAAATGATGGGATAACCTAATATCAAATGGAACAAGACTATATCCATGAATTGGTGAAGTAAAGTGGAGACTAACTCAAGTAAGTCATCTAGGTAAAGACTTAAACTTTCATACATAATGAGATATGGTGAATACACCATAAACCCTAGAATAAACCATTCCATTAGAAATACTTTAGGAAGCCAAACCTTGAACAATATAAATTAAGTGATGATCATAAACCCTAAGAACTTGAGGTAGAGATATCAAGAACAAGTGGATCATGTCTAACCATGATCATGCTCTTGAAGTATGTGGGGATAAGTTAAACCCTAATAGGATAAGCAGATATCATTAGCCACATGAAATTATAAGAAGATCAATAATAAGCAACCCTAGGCTTATATCCCAACCTTAATTTGTGAACCATTTGGTGCTCACAAGTAGAATTCTACTACATCTACATTCCACCTATTCTTCACTTAAAAACCACATGAAAGCCTCTAGAGTCAAACTCTATACTTTATATGGTGAGAAACCTTCCATCCATATGACCAAAGTTAACTATAAAAAGAATTATTACCAATGTAGTTACTTTAATGATAAATTGGGGATAATCATAGAAGTTAATTGGTAGAAGATAAAACCAATTCTCAAATCCTTAGTAATTAGAGAAGCACATAAGGTATTAAGCAAGTAACCTTATCATGGTTAGGGGAGATTAACCCTAGCACATGCAATATGGTGTTATCTCATCTCACAACCTAGAATTAAACCTCAACCCTAGTTTATGTATCACTATGGTGATCATAATACAAACCAGACCATAATTGAGATTTGAACCAAGTACCATTAGGTGATTATAATTAGAACCCTAGAATTGCTCATTAGCTAAATTTTATGCTTCACTAATTAACCCTAAGAAACATCTAGTGCTTAAACTCATAATTAAATCCATGTGTGGTGATCAACCACTTATCTCTGTAAATAAAGCCCAACCTTGAGGAGAGTAATGCATACTCTAGGATTTTTAAGTTATATCTAAAATATAGTACTAATACTAACCTTGAATTTGGGTTATAATCAAACCTACAAAAACCTAAGAAAATGTTGCTCACATGAAATGCCAACGATTAATTCCTCAAATGAAAACCAAGACATAGTAACAATCTCTGAAATACTTTGAGATGAAAGTATAAACTCTCATAATCCTTAACAGAATTGATTGCATAATAAAAAGTGAATTAAAGTAAAAATATAAGTTTATGTCCAAATGTTATCTTGAATAAGTTCACAAATATGCAAGTAATTTAATATAAAATATGAATTCAAAATAGAATAGTGAAACAATAGTCAGTATACTAAATCTTGAATGAATTATCATAATTACAAATTATTTACAAACAGTATTGAATTCAAATATGAATTCAAATAGTAAATATAAAACAGAAAATGATAATAAACAGAAAAGAAAATAAGAAAAAGAGGAGGCTTACCTATCGGGCCACCCCAGCCCAGCAGCACGGCCCAGCCCCGCAGCCCACGAGCCAGCCAGCAACCCAGCAATTGAGCCCAACGTTTGCCCACATAGGTCCTGGATAATACCAAAGGCGAGGTCGTCGTCTTCGCCTTCGCTTCCGTCGTACGCATGATACGTCTCCGACGTATCGATAATTTCTTATGTTCTATGCCATATTATTGATGATACCTACATGTTTTATGCACACTTTATGTCATATTCGTACATTTTACGGAACTACCTATTAACAAGATGCGAAGTGCCAGTTCATTTCTGCTGTGTTTTGGTTTGAAATCCTAAGTGAAATATTCTCGGAATTGGACGAAACAAAGACCAGGGGCCTATTTTGCCACGAACTTCAGAAGACCGAAGAGCATACGAAGTGGGGCCACGAGGTGGCCAAACCCCAGGCGGCGCGGCCAGGGAGCAGCGCCGCCGTGGTGTGGGCCCTCGTTAGCCCCCGACTGCCCTTCGCCTGCTTAAAGCCTCCTTCGCGAAACCCTGAGCGAAAAACCACGATACGGAAAACCTTGCGAGACGCCCGCCGCGCGATCCCATCTCGGGGGATTACGGAGATCTCCCCGGCACCCTGCGGAGGGGATTCATCTCCGGAGGACTCTACACGCCATGGCCTCGGAGTGATGAGTGAGGTTCACCCCTGGACTATGGGTCCATAGCAGTAGCTAGATGGTTGTCTTCTCCTCATTGTGCTTCATTGTTGGATCTTGTGAGCTGCCTAACATGATCAAGATCATCTATCTGTAATACTCTATGTTGTGTTTGTCGGGATCCGATGGATAGAGAATACCATGTTATATTAATTATCAAGTTATTGCATATGTGTTGTTTATGATCTTGCATGCTCTCCGTTATTAGTAGAGGCTCTGCCAAGTTGATGCTAGTAACTCCAAGAAGGAGTATTTATGCTCGATAGTGGGTTCATGCATTCATTGGGAGTGACAGAAACCCCTAAGGTTGTGTTGTGCTTTGCCACTAGGGATAAAACATTGATGCTATGTCAGGGGATGTAGTTATTGATTACATTACGCACCATACTTAATGCAATTATCTGTTGCTTTGCAACTTAATGCGGGAGGGGGTTCGGATAACTTTGGTGGACTTTTTAGGCATAGATGCGGTTGGATGGCGGTCTATGTACTTTGTCGTAATGCCCAATTAAATCTCACTATACTTATCATGACATGTATGTGCATTGTTATGCCCTCTCTATTGTCAATTGCCCAACTAGTAATTTGTTCACCCAACATGCTTTTATCTTATGGGAGAGACACCTCTAGTGATTGTGGACCCGGTCCATTCTTTTATCTTGAAATACAATCTGCTGCAATACTTGTTTCTTGTTTTCTCTGCAAACAATCATCTTCCACACAATACGGTTAATCCTTTGTTACATCAAGCCGGTGAGATTGACAACCTCCTTGTTTCGTTGAGGCAAAGTACTTTGGTTGTGTTGTGCGGGTTCACGTTGAGCGCAGGAATCTGCGGTGTTGCCTTTCATCCACGCCATCAACCTTCAACGTGCTTCTTGACTCCTACTGTTCGATTAAACCTTGGTTTCTTACTGAGGGAAAACTGTACGCATCCTTCCTCTTGGGGTTCCCAACGGACGTGTCAACTACACGCATCAAGCAAATTTACGGCGCCGTTGCGGATCAAGACACGTAGTCCACTTCCCAATCTCTTTACTTTGTTTTTGTCTTGCTTTATTTTATTCACTACTTTGTTTGCTGCATTATATTAAAACACAAAAAAATTAGTTGCTAGCTTTACTTTATTTACTGTCTTGTTTGCTATATCAAAAATACAAAAAAAAATTAGTTTACTTGCATTTACTTTATCTAGTTTGTTTTATTTACTCTTGTTAAAATGGCCAACCTGAAAATACTAAGTTGTGTGACTTCACTAGCACAAATAATAATGATTTCCTATGCACACCTATTGCTCCACCTGCTACTCAGCAGAATTCTTTGAAATTAAACCTGCTTTACTTAATCTTGTCATAGAGAGCAATTTTCTGGTGTTAGTTCTGATGATGCTGCTGCATCTCAATAATTTTGTTGAATTGTGTGAAATGCAAAAGTATAAAGATGTAGATGGTGACATTATAAAATTAAAATTGTTTCCTTTCTCATTAAGAGGAAGAGCTAAAGATTGGTTGCTATCTCTGCCTAAGAATAGTATTGATTCATGGACTAAATGCAAGGATGCTTTTATTGGTAGATATTATCCCCCTGCTAAAATTATATCTTTGAGGAGTAGCATAATGAATTTTAAACAATTGGATAATGAACATGTTGCTCAAGCTTGGGAAAGAATGAAATCTCTGGTTAAAAATTGCCCAACCCATGGACTGACTACTTGGATGATCATCCAAACCTTCTATGCAGGACTAAATTTTTCTTCGCGGAATTTATTGGATTCAGCTGCTGGAGGCACCTTTATGTCCATCACTCTTGGTGAACAACAAAGCTTCTTGATAATATGATGGTTAATTACTCTGAATGGCACAGGAAAGAGCTCCACAAGGTAAGAAGGTAAATTATGTTGAAGAAACCTCTTCCTTGAGTGATAAGATTGATGCTATTATGTCTATGCTTGTTAATGGTAGGACTAATGTTGATCCTAATAATGTTCCATTAGCTTCATTGGTTGCCCAAGAAGAACATGTTGATGTAAACTTCATTAAAATAATAATTTCAACAACAATGCTTATCGGAACAATTCTAGTAATAACTATAGGCCATATCCTTATAATAATGGTAACGGTTATGCTAATTCTTATGGCAATTCTTACAACAATAATAGGAATACACCCCCTGGACTTGAAGCCATGCTTAAAGAATTTATTAGTACACAAATTGCCTTTAACAAATCTGTTGAGGAAAAGCTCAACAAAATTGATATTCTTGTTTCTAGAGTTGATAGTCTTGCCTCTGATGTTGATCTTTTGAAATCGAAAGTTATGCCTAATAGGGATATTGAAAATAAAATTGTTACTACAGCAAATGCCATCAAGTTAGAATTAATGAGAATATAAGATTAATGGCTATTGCGTGCTAGGTGGGATAGAGAAGAAAATGAAAAACTAGCTAAAAAGGAAAATGTAGCTAAAGTTTGGACTATTACCACTACTAGCAATGCTAATGATTCACATGTTGCTGCACCTCCTACTATCAATGGTAAAATAATTGGTGTTGGCAATGCTTCTACTCTAGTGCAAAGCGCGCAAAATTACCTGAAACTGCTAAAACTGCTGAAACTTGTGATAAAGCTGCTGAAATTTTTTCCAACCTTGGGGATGATAATCCCATTGCTTTAAATTGTAATGATTTAGATTTTGATGATTGCCACATCTCTGAAGTTATAAAGTTCTTGCAAAAACTTGCTAAAGTCCCAATGCTAGCGCTATAAACTTGGCTTTCACAAAACATATTACAAATGCTCTCATAAAAGCTAGAGAAGAGAAACTAAAACTTGAAACTTCTATTCCTAGAAAGCTAGAGGATGGTTGGGAGCCCATCATTAAAATGAGAGTCAAAGATTTCGATTGTAATGCTTTATGTGATCTTGGTGCAAGTATTTCTGTTATGCCTAAAAAAGTCTATGATATGCTTGACTTGCCACCATTGAAGAATTGTTATTTGGATGTTAATCTCGCTGATAATGCTAAAAAGAAACCTTTGGGGAGAGTTGATAATGTTCATATTATGGTTAACAATAACCTTGTCCCGTTGATTTTGTTGTCTTGGATATTGAATGCAATGCATCTTGCCCCATTATATTGGGAAGACCTTTCTTCGAACCGTTGGTGCTACTATTGATATGAAGGAAGGTAATATTAAATATCAATTTCCTCTCAAGAAAGGTATGGAACACTTCCTAGAAAGAGAATGAATTTACCTTATGATTCTATTATTAGAACAAATTATGATGTTGATGCTTCATCTCTCGATGTTACTGGAGTTACACTTTCTGCGCCTAGGCGAAAGGCGTTAAAGAAAAGCGCTTATGGGAGACAACCCATGTTTTTACTCAGTATTTTGTTTTATATTTGAGTCTTGGAAGTTGTTTACTACTGTAGCAACCTCTCCTTATCTTAGTTTTGAGTTTTGTTGTGCCAAGTAAAGTCTTTGATAGTAAAGTAAGTACTAGATTTGGATTACTGCGCAGTTACAGATTTCTTTGCTGTCACGAATCTGGGTCTACCTCCCTGTAGGTAGCTCAGAAAATTAAGCCAATTTACGTGCATGATCCTCAGATATGTACGCAACTTTCATTAAATTTGAGAATTTTCGTTTGAGCAAGTCTGGTGCCTCATAAAAATCCATCTTTACGGACTGTTCTGTTTTGACAGATTCTGTTTTTATTTCGCATTGCCTCTTTTGCTATGTTGGATGAATTTCTTTGATCCATTAATGTCCAGTAGCTTTATGCAATGTCCAGAAGTGTTAAGAATGATTGTGTCACCTCTCTGAACATGTGAATTTTTATTATGCACTAACCCTCTAATGAGTTGTTTCGAGTTTGGTGTGGAGGAAGTTTTCAAGGATCAAGAGAGGAGTATGATGCAATATGATCAAGGAGAGTGAAAGCTCTAAGCTTGGGGACCCGGTGGTTCACTGCATTATAAGAAGACTCAAGCGTCTAAGCTTGGGGATGCCCAAGGCATCCCCTTCTTCATCGACAACATTATCGGGTTCCTCCCCTGAAACTATATTTTTATTAGTCACATCTTATGTACTTTGCTTGGAGCGTCGGTTTGTTTTTGTTTTTGTTTTGTTTGAATAAAATGGATCCTGGCATTCACTTTATGGGAGAGAGACACGCTCCGCTGTAGCATATGGACAAATATGTCCTTAGGCTCTACTCATAGTATTCATGGCGAAGTTTCATCTTCGTTAAATTGTTATTTGGTTGGAATTGGAAAATGCTACATGTAGTAACTCTAAAATGTCTTGGATAATTTGATACTTGGCAATTGTTGTGCTCATGTTTAAGCTCTTGCATCATATACTTTGCACCCATTAATGAAGAAATACTTAGAGCTTGCTAATTTGGTTTGCATATTTGGTTTCTCTAGAGTCTAGATAACATCTAGTATTGAGTTTTGAACAACAAGGAAGACGGTATGGAGTCTTATAATGTTTACAATATGTCTTTTATGTGAGTTTTGCTGTACCGTTCATCCTTGTGTTTGTTTCAAATAACCTTGCTAGCCTAAAACCTTGTATCGAGAGGGAATACTTCTCATCATGCATCCAAAATCCTTGAGCCAACCACTATGCCATTTGTGTCCACCATATCTACCTACTACATGGTATTTATCCGCCATTCCAAAGTAAATTGCTTGAGTGCTACCTTTAAAATTCCATCATTCACCTTTGCAATATATAGCTCATGGGACAAATAGCTTAAAAACTATTGTGGTATTGAATATGTACTTATGCACTTTATCTCTTATTAAGTTGCTTGTTGTGCGATAACCATGTTTCTGAGGACGCCATCAACTATTCTTTGTTGAATATCATGTGAGTTGCTATGCATGTCCGTCTTGTCTGAAGTAAGAGAGATCTACCACCTTCATGGTTGGAGCATGCATATTGTTAGAGAAGAACTTTGGGCCGCTAACTAAAACCATGATCCATGGTGGAAGTTTCAGTTTGGACACATATCCTCAATCTCATATGAGAATAATAATTGTTGCCATGCTTATGCATTAAAGAGGAGTCCATTATCTGTTGTCCATGTTGTCCGGTATGGATGTCTAAGTTGAGAATAATCAAAAGCGAAATCAAAATGCGAGCTTTCTCCTTAGACCTTTGTACAGCGGCATGGAGGTACCCCATTGTGACACTTGGTTAAAACATGTGCATTGCAAAGATCCGGTAGTCCAAGCTAATTAGGACAAGGTGCGGGCACTATTAGTATACTATGCATGAGACTTGCAACTTGTAAGATATAACTTTCATAACTCATATGCTTTATTACTACCGTTGACAAAATTGTTTCATGTTTTCAAAATAAAAGCTCTAGCACAAATATAGCAATCGATGCTTTCCTCTTTGAAGGACCATTCTCTTTACTTTTATGTTGGGTCAGTTCACCTATCTCTCTCCACCTCAAGAAGCAAACACTTGTGTGATTGTGCATTGATTCCTACATACTTGCATATTGTACTTGTTATATTACTCTATGTTGACAATTATCCATGAGATATACATGTTACAAGTTGAAAGCAACAGCTGAAACTTAATCTTCCTTTGTGTTGCTTCAATGCCTTTACTTTGATTTATTGCTTTATGAGTTAACTCTTATGCAAGACTTATGATGCTGTCTTGAAGTACTATTCATGAAAAGTCTTTGCTTTATGATTCACTTGTTTACTCATGTCATTACCATTGTTTTGATCGCTGCATTCATTACATATGTTTACAAATAGTATGATCAAGGTTATGATGGCATGTCACTTCAGAAATTATCTTTGTTATCGTTTTACCTGCTCGGGACGAGCAGAACTAAACTTGGGGATGCTTGATACGTCTCGACGTATCGATAATTTCTTATGTTCTATGCCATATTATTGATGATACCTACATGTTTTATGCACACTTTATGTCATATTCGTGCATTTTCTGGAACTAACCTTAACAAGATGCGAAGTGCCGGTTCATTTTCTGCTGTTTTTGGTTTCAGAAATCCTAGTAACGAAATATTCTCGGAATTGGACGAAACGAAGACCCAGGGGCCTATTTTGCCACGAACCTTCCGAAGACAGAGAGCATACGAAGTGGGACACGAGGTGGCCAAACCACAGGCGGCGCGACCAGGGGGCCCGCGCCGCCCTGTGGTGTGGGCCCTCGTTAGCCCCCGACTGCGCGCCCGCCCTACTTAAAGCCTCAGTCGTGAAACCCACAGTGAAAAACCACGATACGGAAGGCCTTCTTTGAGCCGCGCGCCAGCCAGTCCCATCTCGGGGGATTACGGAGATCTCCTCCACCCTGCCGGAGGGGGATTCATCTCCGGGAGGACTCTACACCGCCATGGTAGCGCCTCAGGAGTGATGAGTGAGTAGTTCACCCCTGGACTATGGGTCCATAGCAGTAGCTAGATGGTTTGTCTTCTCCTCATTGTGATTCATTGTTGGATCTTGTGAGCACCTAACATGATCAAGATCATCTATCTAATACTCTATGTTGTGTTTGTCGGGATCAGATGGATAGAGAATACCATGTTATGTTAATTATCAAGTTATTTCATATGTGTTGTTTATGATCTTGCATGCTCTCCGTTATTAGTAGAGGCTCGGCCAAGTTGATGCTAGTAACTCCAAGGGTGTTATGCTCGATAGTGGGTTCATGCTGCATTGACACCAGGGGGTGGACAAACCCCTAAGGTTGTGTTGTGCTTTTGCCACTAGGGATAAAACATTGATGCTATGTCCGAGGATGTAGTTATTGATTACATTACGCACCATACTTAATGCAATTATATTGCTTTGCAACTTAATCTGGAAGGGGTTCGGACGATAACTGAAGGTGGACTTTTTAGGCATAGATGCGGTTGGATGGCGGTCTATGTACTATCGTAATGCCCAATTAAATATCACTATACTTATCATGACATGTATGTGCATTGTTATGCCCTCTCTATTTGTCAATTGCCCGACTGTAATTTGTTCACCCAACATGCTTTTATCTTATGGGAGAGACACCTCTAGTGAGCTTGTGGACCCGGTCCATTCTTTATCTTGAAATACAAATCTCTTGCAAATACTTGTTTCTGTTTTCTCTGCAAACAATCATCTTCCACTATACGTTAATCCTTTTTTCAGCAAGCGGTGAGATTGACAACCTCAGCATGTTTCGTTGAGGCAAAGTACTTTGGTTGTGTTGTGCGGGTTCCGTTAAGCGCCGGAATCTCTGGTGTTGCGTGCACTACATCCCCCGCCATCAACCTTCAACGTGCTTCTTGACTCCTTGGTTCGATTAAACCTTGGTTTCTTGCTGAGAAAAAACTGCTGTCGCATCCACCTTCCTCTTGGGGTTCCCAGGGACGTCATCCTACACGCATCACACGGGAGAACGCCACGACGTGAGCTCCACGTCCAGCGCGGACGCCCCCGACGCGAAGGCCGAGAGGAGCCGTATAAATACAAGGAGCAAACCCTAGAGCCTCATTTTTCTTCTTCTCGCAACTATCCCGAAACCCTAACCCGCCAGCAGCTCTAGCAACCCGTCGATTCCGACCACCCCGAAGCTCGCCGATGAGCTCAGGAGGAGCGCCTCGATGTCCTCGTCCATCTGGTAAATGGGCGCGTCAAGGGGAGCTCGGAGGAGAGCGAATTCGGCCGTTCCCTTTCGCTGTACTGCAGAAGAAATGGCGACCGCCGCGACGTCTCCGTCTCCAATCAACGCCGACGACCCTACAGGAAGCTTCCAGGTGATTTCGCGCGTCTTTTGAGCATCCTATCGAGCCCTAGCTCGCGCCGTAGCTCGCTCTCACCATCGATCACCGTGCGCCGCCGTCGGACATAAACGCCGCCGCCGCTCCGGCGACCATTAGGGAGCGGCGCCGCCACCAAGTTGCTCACTGCGTCACCCCGAGTCGATCCCATCTAGTATTCCATCCGCGCGAGCCCCAACTCGCCGGCGTCGACCTCATCTGGCCGCCGGTCAGCAGCCTTGTCGCCACGGTGTCGATTTTGACTTGGTCAAATGCCCCGTGGCGGATGAGGTGGACAGACCCCACCAGTCAGAGACTGTGGGTGTACTCTGTCCGGGTAGATTTAGTAAATTTAGTTTTAAATTTAAATTGAATAAATACTGAAACTTTGTAAATGCATACAAAATTCGTTATAACTCAGAAAAAGGCAAATAAGATATTAAAATTCTTAGAAAAGAAAAATCTATTCAATAAAAATATAAAATGAAAATTTTATTTTTAATAAAAATTCAATTAATTAATACTTGTTATTTAAGCCTTTAATTTTAATTCCAAATTCAATTAAAATTCAATAATTAGGAAAACTTTCTAAAATAACTAAAAACCAGTAAATAACTAAAGAAAACATTAAAACTAATTTTCTTTATTTGTTAAATTGTTAAATCCTTATTAGAGAGATTTAAACCTCAATTAATAATTACCCTAATTATTAATTATTTAAAAAATGATAAATGCCAAATTCAATATTATTTTTATTTAGAGGTTATTAATAACTTCAAATTCAAAATGAAGTTATTAACTTATGAACTAAATAGT
This sequence comes from Lolium multiflorum, assembly GCA_030979885.1. Lineage (NCBI taxonomy): Eukaryota > Viridiplantae > Streptophyta > Magnoliopsida > Poales > Poaceae > Lolium > Lolium multiflorum. Next base: position 174,985,028 of record CM061751.1, on the reverse strand, counting down.
AATTATGCAACCCTAGTTCCATATGGTAGAAAATTAGGAACTCATCATTTCATGTGTAATCCTAAAATCCTAATGCCATTTAGAACCTAGTTCCATTATTACATGTGAACCCTAAATTGCCTCTAAACCTAAACCCTAAGTTAGAACATGTGATCATGATACTTTCCTTTCAAACATAGAACTATAATAGCAACTAAATAATTGCCATGACCACATAAAATGTAAGAACCCTATCACTAATTAATTGCTATGCTATGTTCTCATTTAAATCAAACTTGTTGATCTAGTAGGATCAACCAAGTGTAAAACCCTAGATCCTATTACTAAAACAATCATTCTTAATTATCCATACTCAGCATCACACCACTGTGATGAACTCCACTAGCAACTATGCCAAATCTTGAGCATTACCTAACCATATTCCACAAAACCCTACTAGAGTTAGATACTTATCAACTATCCTATTTAGGAACCAGCCAATCTTTACTTAGGGAATTAAATAGTAAACCTAAACAACCTTAACCTAATTATTATACTTCTTATTATTTAAGAAGTATGTTCTTCAAAAGTTATTCTTTTGAAGAAAATAGAGAGTATCCTCAACCCTATCTAATGGAACCTATAACCCTAATTGCAATACTTCTTATTACTTAAGAAGTATGCTCTTCAAAAGTTATTCTTTTGAAGAAAATAGGGAGTAGCCTTCAAACCTGCTTAATAGGATTGATAAACCCTAACCAGTTATCAACAACAAGGTATACCAACCTTGATTACACCTATATATAATGATTTGATTATAATATGACTCACTAAAACCATATAAGCCCTTGGTGTTGATAAATCCAACTAGGTTGTGATCCATCTAATCCTTACTCCAGAAACCCACTAGAACCATAGAAAACCATAGAACCCCCACAAACCTAATTATCATACTTGTTCTTCATCAAAGAACATGTTCTTCAAAAGTTATTCTTTTGAAGAATATAACAAGTAATCATTAACCATGCCACATAGTATTAAAATTGACAACTGCTCTTTACTTATTATACAACTACAATTCCTTGATGTGTATGATTGTTACTATGCATTTTACCACTTGCTTATAATTCTAAAACAACACAAACCTGAATAAGAACCTTGTTTGTGAATCACTCTAAAAGTGTAACACACCCTAAAACCAATCATATCAACTCACTAATCTTAAATCATCGGGGTTGGTTACGCTTAGAGCGATTGCATCTCATACTTATGCATAATTGCATCCTTGGCAATCTTTTAAACATCGTCACGGACGATGATGCTATTTAGAATTTGGAGTTCTTATATGAAGACCTTGTATAATCTTGCAGTCAAGAAAGTCATCATCACTTGCTCATGTCATTTGAGTATTTTTACCAATTACTTGCAAAGTACTATGTTTATCACTATTGCAAAAGCAAAACCACTATTTTCATAACTATGAATATGACTATGTGGTGGGCAATGGAACCATGGATTGTGTTGATATGGTGGAGGTTCCATTGCAAGGGTTTATATCCATCTAGGATTAAACAACAAATGTTGTCCAGTGATTCTTGTGCCGTAATACCCGTGTTAACCATAAGATCCGGAGTGGGACGGAGTAGCCAAAAGTGTTTCCACCTCTCGTTCATCAACGGATGCGCTTTACCGTAGTACACTTGTAATCCAAGGGGGCAACGGTGAGTCAGAGTCTAAGTCCCACGGCGTTCTGCGTACACTTATCGCAGAAGGAGCAATGCGGACGATGGCATCTAGAAACATGCTTGATGATTGCATTATGCGTAACATGCACATTCGCCGCCTCCAGAGGATGACCCAGAGGAACCGGAATAACCAGCGGCAACCGGAAGGCGGGCCATGAATGATGGGTGGCGAAGAAACATGATTGCCCGGGTGCAGAAATCTCCGAGTTGGATGCCATCTCGCAAAAAACTAGCCACTAAGGCCAAACACGGCATGACCCGATCTTGCTTTGAAGATACGTTGAAAGATGCTGGTAACATGCTTCCTAAAGGACATTGTCTGACCCGTAGCATGTAGGGATCCTCGACTCACTCGAACAATCCGTATTTTACACTTAGCCATATTTTGCTCGTGCTATGTAGGGATCCTCGACTCACTCGAACAATCCGTTTGGTCGTGCTGCTGCCTCCTCGCCAGACGCGTCGCCCGCCGAGAGGACTCCGCTTCACTTTGGTGGTCCGAGTCCTGGTCACTCCGCCGGCATCTCGCCCCGTCGCGAGAGCCGTGAGTCCCGCCAACGGTGATCCAGGATGACTTTGATCATTTCTTCATTCACGGACTTTTATTTGCACAAATATCCATGCTTAATTGGTGTTGTCTTCCATTTTGTAGTGATGATGCTCTCGACGGTGATCCAGGATGATCGGTTGATACTGTCTCTTGATTATGTATGGATGTTGCTTAGTTCATGGCATGTTGTCTAGACCCGTGGTCCAGGATGTTAGACCTATGTTACATGTGTGGATGTTTAAGTTATGTATGGATGACATGTTTGACATATGTATGGATGGATGTTGGAGTTATGTATCGATGACATATTTGAGTTATGTATCGTTGAAATGTTTGAGTTATGTGACATATATATTGATATTTGTATGCAATATTGTGAATTTAAAACTGCAAGCATACCAGAAAACCCAAAAAGTGGAAAACTGTGGCACCTTGCCGACGGTTTAACCGTCGGCATAGGGGCGGTATTTGGTGGTTGCGATGTACCAGAAGTTGACACGTGGATCTACGCCGACGGTTTAACCGTCGGCATAGATCATTTAGCTGGTTCGGATGGATGCTCCAGCAGCAGCCACGTCGCGGGCTACCAGAAGCGGCCACGTCGCTCGCCTATGCCGACGGTTACACCGTCGCTATAGGACATGCATCGATGGCTGCGGCCGGCCGCCAGGAGTCGCCAGAAGACGCCACATTGCACCTATGCCGATGGTTAAACCGTCGGCGTAGCTCCTCCCCGCCGTTACCTCAGCTCCGTTAGTGGTGGCGCGCCGACGGTCAAGCGATGCCGACAGCCAGGAAACCCCGTCGGTGTGTCGAGCTATGCCGACGGTGAAGATACGCCGACGGTTTTCCAGCTATGCCGGCGAGCAGCGATGCCGACGACGACGCGCCGACGGTAACCGTCGGCATAGACCTACGCCGACGGTTTTAGTTGGTACGCCGACGGCAATAACCGTCGGCACCGTACCGTTTTCCTGTAGTGATCTCCTCTGTTTACTTTACGTAACATACGCAGGGATCTAGGCCTAATAGAGTCAGAAACTGCTAAACTTTCCGAACAAAACCACTTTTAAGTGTGAGAGCGACGTGGGCTTCGAGATTCCAGAAGATGATGGGCCTAAGGAATAATTTTTTGACCCGTTTGTGACACGAGGCAGTCACCTATTGCAATTTAATAGTAAAGATATATATATATATAACTATATGATACCCAATTTTTTTCATTATTTAGCAAATCCGCTATATAGCTATAGCCCGCTATAGCCCGGCTATAGCCTTTCATAGCTTCAAAAAAAATCGCGGCTATCGGCTATAGCCGGCTATTTTAAACAGAGCTAAAATCTCCAGCACCCGTAATCTTTCCTTGCTCCTAGAGAACAAAGCACGCATCTTCGCCCTACTTCAGCGCACGATTCATTTCAACATCTGGAGGCACCTAGCTAGGATGAAGAGCAGACCGGGATTCTTTTAGCTCGTCCCGTCTTTGGTGCAGCTACGGGAATACGATTTTCCACCGAGTATGTGATCTTTGTTCCTCTCCTGCTCATGGGTCACATTGGACACGGCGGGCGGCACAGGCGATGGTGCACCATCAACGACGCATCAGCTGGGCACGGCGTCGACACCAGATAGTGTTGACGGTGATTCCGTGCTTGACGGCTTCGATCAGAATCGAAGCGTTGTGGACTTATGTAGCTGCCCACCGGCTGCGGCTTCGATCGGAATTCAAAATCGATCATCTTCATGCACATGTGTCTCGGTGTGATTCTCTGAAGACGTCTGGTAAATGCCATTGCGTTTGATATCCTAAAGGAGTAAAGGGCCAGGACCTGCGCCAGATCCGGCGGCAGGGTCATCGTCGCCGATGCCTCAAGCTCCGGTCCTTTCCCCTGACTAAGGTTGGCCTCGCCGTGGTCCAGGCGCTGCACCTTGGACCGGGAACAGATCTATACATGTCCGGCCGTGGCCGGTTTGTTTGTTTCAATCGAACTTTTTTCTCGCGGATAGTTTCGGCTGCATGATTTTGTTCTTCGAAATTCTTATGACAGAACAAGTCTTATTTTCCTACTGTTTCTGTCATGCCGTCAAATCTAGGTAATACCAAATCTGGGCAGTACATTAATTTGGGCCGGAGGAATATCTAAATTCTATAGTGAATTCGCTATCCAAGGCCACTGAAAAAACAACCATCTATTCAATTGTGGTTCTGCTATTTACGTAGCCATGTGTTCCATCTAATGCTATGTATTTCCAAGGTTAATCCTATGCTATCTTAGCTGTTGGTGATCTATATTGTTCGTTCAGATCATGGTAAACAACGTCCAGTATTTAGTTATTCCCATAATGCATGTCAGATTTGATTTATGTTCAAATGAAAGTATATGCTAACGGCAGTATTCCTTTCTCCTATAGTCGAATTGCTTAATTGGCATTGCATAACTTCTTTAATATGTTTCAGAACTTACTCTTAGGAAGATATGTTTCTGAACTTATTTTTTCATATGACGATGTGTGGCTTATTTTCCCATGAAGATGTACACTGCCAAAGTTTTATGTTATTGCCTATTTATCCTGCATGATTTAAGAACTTAGGGCATCATGTTTCTTTGTTCCTTTATTTTTTCTATTATCTGTAGTATCCTCTATGTAAGACTATGAGCCGCCTCTTGTTATAGCCATATAAGTTTTGATGGATATAAAGAAGGAATTAATTGTTTTGCTGAGGGAGAAACATATTCTTTTTATAGCAGATGAGGGTACATGCAGTGGCAGAGCGTGAGACAAAACAAAGGGAGGGCCAATTGCGATGATGCATACAATCACATACAAGTCTTTAAAAAATGTAACTATTATATGAGCAGATAATTGCCTTATAAAGATATATTGATAATATGTATAATTTTCACATGATACCATATTATAGCACCGATTCAAATTTTGTATTCTAAAGCAAAATAAGATGTATACCAAAATCCAAGCAACCCACCAAGCCAAAATATAAGAGTTGGATACTAATTATAGGGTTGATCTCCCTTTATTTCGAGACTTGAAGTTTGCCGTTGTATCTGACCTGCATAAAACTTATAAAACGATTATTTGATCAGGTAGTTTTAGGCTACTCGAATAATCTCCGAGTCCTTGGTTCTCGTCATTATATAGAGGGCATGTTGGGGTGCAAGCGTTTACATCGTATGCAACTAGAATCCCTGTCACTAACTATCTGCACCTAGTACGATTCTATCTCTAACAAAAGTGAGGTGATTTTCTTCTTTCAGATCACTACATAGTGAGAGAATTAAATATTCCATGACTTCTTTTATACCTTGCTCGACTTGTCCAGGGAGCCGGACAGTGCCATCGGGCTATGGCCGCTAGGATCTGAAATTCCTACATCTTGGTTAATTTAGTGCTTGATGCAGACCAAATATTTTGGATGATTTGAACTAGCGGGAGAATAGAGAGCTTTACAGATTTGGACGAGAGAAGGTAGACCTAGCCACGGGGAATTTGGGGGACGGGAGAACTGGCCAAGAGACAGAACGGCACAAACGTAGGACGCAAGCGTCGGTAGTAGGATTCACCGGATGGATGGATGGGTGGGCCATCATATACCCTAGTAAAGGAAATTTGCACTTGGGAAAGACTGGGCCGGAGCCCAGTATGGTCTCCATGAGGCTCCGCCAGTGGGTACATGAACACTTGAGTCAGTAAATAAGCCTATCAGATGACGTCATTAACGTGCTCTAGAAATATGTTTCATAAGTGGAAGTTGAGACCGCATCCAAGCGTTCATGTGCCCTCATCTGCGATAAAAAAATATTTCTCCCTCAAAAAAAAATTAATTCCTTCTTTATTCCATCAAAATCTCCTATCTCGGGGGAATTTTTTTACAAGGTTGATGTCATATTTTATTCGCTTCCCCTATCTCAACTCTACCACCTTATATGTGAATTCGTTTGACTACTTGCTTTATCTTAGTCCATCTAACCAGAATAGCAATAAATATGTACACCTAGCTTTTTTACTATGTGATTGCAAGAGGGTCATAAATATTGCACGTCACCTCTTACATAGACATTGCAGCATACATGTAAAGTTTTCACATAATTTACAGACATAGAAACCTTAATCATGCATGCCTATTTTTGACCAAATGTTCAGGATAGTTTACTTGCAAGTGCCCCTTGTTTTATTATATTGTTTCTCTACAACTCAATCATGGATAAAGCATCTCAGTTGAGTCTAACACCATTAGATTTTCATCATGATTCGTGTGTTCTGGGAGTTGCAAGTTCAATTGTAATTGTGCTCTTTTTCGTTGCAAGTTAGGTTGCAACTGAAAGTCGAGTTTCACAAGTCAGGTTGTAACTGAGAATTTTGCTGTCGACCCAGAATTAGTCACACCCTTAACTAAAGATACAAAAATATATGCTTCGAGGTCAGGTTCTCATTTTATTGGCAAAGACAAAAATCAACACTAATTCCCACTTATGTTTGGAAAGCAAAAAACCAAAAAAGTTACTTCACATAGTTACAATCTTATTTCTCTCTGAGTCCAACAGCATAATGTCTCCGATGGTCATATTTGAATGACACACTTTATCACGTACAAAATTTATATGACACTACTTACCACATTTAAGCAAATCTTGTGTCATGTTTCATCCCTTCTATTTTCCCCACTATCAGATGCAGGGCCGGCTCTAGATTTTAAGAGGCCCCAGGGCAAACTCTATGAATGGGCCCCATAGCTATAGGGGAGAAAAAATTCGATTCCATACACAAAATTGTTGTTCATCTATGCCCCCACGGTTTTCATGGTCTTTACAATTTCCACCGGCATCAGCATCATTTTTCCCAACTAGATTTTAATCCTCATCATGTTGTTCTTCGGCATTGTTGTCATCCAATTGCTTAGAATTCTCGGTAGTGTCATGTCAAATTTGGATTGAGAACACAAGAAAGTAGAGGGTAGAGCCAGGGCTAGTAAAAATTAATTCAATATTACCTCTAAAAAGTTGGGCTGCTCCGACCTCCATGCTTAGGTCATAGTAGTCACACCGTCCTGTGTGTGTTCGGATCCTAGGAAAAAGAAGCAGAGTCTAAACTGTGGAGAACGATCGAACGAGAAGCTAATCAAGCTATGTCGTTATTTCAAAAAAAAATCAAGCTATGTCGTGCGTGCAGGTTGGTGATAGGCAGATAATGGGCCCGTGGGGAGGCGTTGCTTTTAGCTTCCCATTGGATAGATGTGCCTCTAATGTTTTTTATCTTGTACAATTACCTATATACTGCAGTACTCATCATGGGCCCCTAGTTCGGCTGGGCCCCGGGCCGTCGCACCCGCTGCCCTGGGCCAGAGCCGGCCCTGATCAGATGTTGTCATTAACGTGCTCCAGAAATACGTTTTAGAAGTGGAAGCTGAGATCGCATCCCATGTGGCATACAAATGGGAAAAAATAGAAGGGGTGAAATGTGACACAAGATTTGCTTAAATGTGGTAAGTAGTGTCTACATATGCATCTACATGTCCACATCAAGCTCAGTAGAGATTCATCAACACTTGTGCACTGTGTGTGTACCACTGTGGTGTACTGCTTAATTAATTATACTAGATGATACCCCGCGCCTTGCTGCGGGACTTATCTTGCAACAAAAGTGTGCATGTAAGTAAGTTCAAAACCGATCTATATATGATAATATCTATGTTCCAAAATAGAAGATGTTTTGTTTTAGCTTTCCAAAACAGTGTATTTTGGAATAGAGGGAGAAGTATTTTAAGTTGAAACATGAGTACTAATTAATAGGAAATGTATGCAAATGTTTGAAACATGATTTGACAGTAAAAAAACATGCATGTATGTATTCTATGGTTCATTTCTGGGTATATTTGACTTGACGTGCACTTCTCATTTACATGATAGAAAATCACTTGGTTAAGAAATGCTTATTTGTAGAAATAATTGGGTCAAATACTTACAACTATTTCTTATTCTCCCTAACATCAATTATATTTATAAATAATTGTGTCAAATCCGTATAACTCTTTTTCCCCGATATCTTTATTGGCTCTCTGGCCATGAGCTAAGATTTTTTATTTTTAACTATACCAAAATGAAGAAAAACTACTACATTATATGTCTTTCGACATGAAATATATAAACCTGAGATTAGGTGAATTCATCTTTGTGCCACATGCACGTAAACACATTGACATGTATATTGCTATGTCCACGTATGTGTATCACATTAGAATAATGAAGGGGTGTAAAGTGAACACGAAAATTGTCAAAGGATAACATATAGTTGAAATCTCACACTTCTACTATGAAAAAGAATAGAGCGTATAAATTTCAACACAATGACAATTGTGCAGATTCAGGATGCTTGCAGTGAGCTGAGTGCATGAAGGGATTATATGGTATTCTTTGAAATTGCAACTTAATTGGTACCAAGAACATGCCCTGAGCAAAGGTTTACTTACATCTTCAAATTCAGATATTCAACACACTCTATTGTCAAACAACTCGAATATGGAGATGAAAAAAGTAAGAGAACAAAATTTAAATAGCACTCTGAAGCAAACAGAGTGGTATCACAACTTATGTACTCAGAAAGACGGACAATATATAAGTTAATTCTGTAGAAGAATTCAGAAAGACAGACACATATTTCATAGGGTATGATTCACATGCAACCATGTAAAATTACCTTCAACATTGGAGGGTTGGCATTTAGGGAACCAGTTGATGTGCACGCCATTTAGCAATGTCCGAAAACGCAAAACAGTAATGTCCTGTACGTCTATTAGCATTCAGTCGAACCAATGGACCAACTGAAGCGGTGAAGCTGCAGAAACTAATACATCTGCTAGACAGGTTGCAACAAATACTGAAAACGAAAATACAGCTTGTAAAAACTAAGCATATTACAATTACTAAAAGAAAGCTGCAGTCACCTTGATAGAAGTAAATTCAACGAATGCAGTAATCGCAACTCGCAATATACTGAACAAAACCACTGTCCAAACCAATGAGATAATGCAAAGTAATCTGATCAGACATTTTTTTAGCACAACAGTTGATAGGCATTCATGTTAAATACTGTAGCATCTGCCGGTTAGCTCTATTCAGGATCTTTTTTCTCTCAACTGAAAAAAGCAACCTAATGAGTAAACATTAGCATGCCCTTTTGACCGTTCGTGAGCAGATCTGCTAAAATAAATCCTTTGTTGTAGAACCTGAGCCGTTTAGATGGGAGCTTGTGATAATCTTTACCGTAGAAACATGGAGCCTCCATGGAATCAGAAAAATCAAGACATAGAGCTCAGGCATAGGAAAAGATAGGGAATCCTGGAAACTGGCGCCCTAGTTGGCGATGCAGGAATAAACACGGAGAATGGCGATGACAGTTGAAATGGGTCTTCAAAAGCTAGTGCGGTGGCACGATGGTGGATCAATAACTCCCGTCAGTTTCTTTGCCTTTATTGGGTAATAGAGCTTGATGACTGCTTTTTTTTAGAGGCGTTGTTCCTCCATGAGCCCAACGGCCAGGCCAAGGGTTAAAACGAACGGGGCTAACACACAGAAATGTGAAGAGGAAGCAATGAAGGTGAAGGTCTCACTAAATTCTATTAGACCTCTGAAGACGTGATTTAATTGGGGGCATGAAAAATCAATAGTGGCTTTCATTTGTCCCGTGGACTGCCATGGCTTCGAAAACTGATTGAATAAATGGGCTGGTGACGTGGGCATACAACTAATAACTGATGGCTAATGTGGTAGATTTGAAGAAACATGGCAGGCTAGGATTGCTCAGTGATGCTTGATGAGGTGGATACCTTGCATGTGCAGGAAAATAGGATCACCTATTAAGAATAGAAAGATTAACTGCTATGATAAAGGAAATTTGACTCTATATGCACCAACGTGCAATGACACCAAAATTGCGTAGATAAGTCGAGCAAAATTTTCTTACTTGCTTATGCAATGCAGTTGTTTTGGATACTATAAAAATTTGAGTGTTTCCTTGTGAGCCCGTAGTTAGTGTTGGTTGTTCTAGATAGTTTATCTACTAAGACTCTGATTTGGATGTTTCTCGCAGCCTCACTTCAGGCATAGTCTCTACAGATAAAGATGATCCCGAGTGTTAGTTGTATTAATACTGAAAGGGTACTTTGCCCCTATGTTTGTTTTTGGTAATTGATGACAATTTCTATAGACTAATATTTCCATTGAGTTTTTGTTTGAAGTTAAAATCCATAGGTTTTGCTTGAATACCATTTGTTGGATTCAAGATAGTTGTTGTCAATAGATAAGGTTTGGCTTGAAGTCGGTGTCACAATCCTCCAAGGCTTATGAGTTGAGCTTAAAGTGACTAAAACCTAGAGCATGCAATCAGCGGGAGTGTTCCGGCTTGAATAAAGCATGAGCGTTGTTATGGTGGTCAAGCGGGATACGGTTATTTCTCTCGCCCTCTTATGGTGTTGGGTCACGATGTAAGAAGAGCGAGGAATAACTCGAGACGAAGTTCGAAGTAGCGCTCGAAGATAAAGCTCGGAAAAGCGCGACAAGGTAGTCTTCTCTTTTCGGTTTTTCTTGAGTATAGGACCCGCACTTTTAAGAGGGAGTCGGAGTCGTTATTTGGTTCTTCGACTCAAATCACCTTTCTCTTTCATCCCATTCGCTTTGCATCCTTCATCAATTTTATCTTCACCACCACAAGCCGTCTTTGATTCCCTCTATTCCGCATCTCCAAAAGTGGCTCAAATTTTGTTCGGCGTTTGCTATATTCTTTCTACCACTTTTTAATTGCTACAAAAATATTCCTTTTATTACGTCTATCTTTATCTCTTCATTTTTTAGCTCCCGAGTTTGTACCCAAAAGAGACTCAAAATTTGCTCCACTTTTTGCCAAATGAAATCAAGGAAAAAGAAAAAAAAACAGCAAAAACAGTCGGCCGACGAGCGCAGCGCAGCTATTCGTTTTTGTTTCCAGATCGCACGTAGCTGCCAGCTCCTTCCTCAATTCTTTTCTTTTGGCCTCTCTCACGCTTGCAACTCCTCCTGCTTGGTCAACGCTGCTCCGCTTAGTCCTTTAGTTTGTTCAGTTGCCTGCACGCGCTATCCTCTTTTTTTTTTGACAATCAATACCACATATATTCATAGCAATAAATAGTACATGGTAGAGATATATGAACTGACTTCAACGATTACAAAATAAAGTCTAAAAGATAGTAACAAATCTTGAGGTCTTCAATTTCTTTCTTCTTCGGAGACAATCTTGTACTCTTAAGGCAGCCAAAGATGAATAACGAACCATAGATCGAATACCGATGAAAGTTCTCCATAATTTTTGAGCCGCAATGCCAGGGTTGCGTGCGCGGGCAACCATTAAAGATCATACAACATCGCAAGAGTACCAACACCAATATGTCGAGGGAATAATAACCGACTAGCTTTGTCGTCGTCGAAGGAGAGAGTACGAATCACCATTGTCGAGGATGTAGCAGCCGGGACAAAAACTGCGAGGATAATCCTCCTCGCGGCAACAACGACAAAAGATCCAAAATCGATCTGGCGAAGCAAGATCCGAAGTCCCATACTAGAAAATTGTGATTGTTCAACACCACCATTGACGCTGGGAAGAAGATCTCGTCGCGAACGAAATGCGAAGATCACTTATTGCAGAGATGCCATCTCCATGAGGGAAACAAGGCGGTAACAAAATCTAACATAATCTAATGAAAGCAATACTTTTATTGAAGCAGCATAGATCGGATTCCGCTCCTCCTGGCCGTGAAAGCCGACCGAAGGAGGAACCAATCTGGAGGAGGATAAGGCTGTTAGGGTTGGTGCGGCTGGCTACGGACGAGACCTGATACTTTTTTGCTTGCACGCGCTATCCTCTCTCTATTCCTGTACGCGCGCGGCCGCCACTCGATTCCTGCTCTGCATGATTCGCAAAAAAAAAAGATTCGCAAAAAAAATTCCTGCTCTGCACGTCGCGCGCTATCGCTTCGCACGCCACGTAATTCCCGCTCTGCACGTCACGCGCCCGCTGCTCAATTTTCTTTCCCGCTCGGCCGCAACTTTCGCTGGCGCGCCGCCTCGCCCATGATTCCAGCGTGGCCCCACTGCGCCGCCTCGCTTCCCCAGGCGCGCGTTCTAGCTCCGCCTGCCATTCTTACCTGCATTGCACATGGGCCGGTATGACCGGGCCCACAGCTGACACTCCTGTTTTCTATCCAACACGTTGTGTCTTGTTTCAGTCAGCTAGGCCGGTATGATCGAGCCTAGAGTCAGTCACTACGGGAACCAGTCAAGGTGCTGACGGCCGGCGGCACAGCTTGCCTTGCCTTGGGCATAGGCTTGTGCCGTCGGCACAATAACGCCTCGGCACAGGCAAAGTTGCCGTTAGCACAGGCTAGCCGTCGGCACAACATCCTGTGCCGACGGCTTTGCCGTCGGCATAGAAATAACGCCGTTTGGTAATTCTGGCTCGAATTTTTCAAAAAAAAAAATTTCAAATTTTTTTTTTCAAATTTTTTTATCCCAATTTTTTTAATCTCTCACATGCACCATTTTAACTCTAACTACACTTAATATTAGATCAAATTCCACTCATGGTCAAACTTCCCGGTCAGTCACTCATCCTCACACTACTCCACTCCTAGCACGCTTAACTTCTCGATTCCATTTCGACTAGATTCCACGAAAGAAATGACACCTTGTTGACAATAATACCATATCAATACTATTAACCCTACTTGATGTTGCACATCATTATTTTTTGAATTCCAAACAATTACCTACATAAACTACGAGAATAACTATATTAATCTTGAATTCAAATGGACAATAAAATGATTTTTTTTTCTTTTTTATTTAATATGGAATAATTAATATCTTTAAATCTGTAAATCAGAATTTGACAAATAATATGTCTAAATCGATTAGAAAAATGAGAGGAATCCAAATATGACATCTATATCATATTTTGAATCTAAAAATATTTTTTCCAAAAATTCATGAGCATTAGATCATGTACCAAAAATTCTTGAGCATTAGAACGGAGGGCATGAAAATCCTTTGCCCGGGGCTGAGGCTCGCTAAACTTGCACTGGATCTCTGATGAAATAGCATGTTGTGAATCTAAAAATAATTTTTACAAAAAATCTTGAGCAATATATCATGTACCTGTAGTTCAAATCTGGTCGGCCTCCTACCGATTCGGCAGGAATTTGTTTTTTTTCATGAGGAGTGGACGGAAAGGTTCTAGATACACCGGTTGAGAAATTTTCCATCTTAGTTGGTCTAGTATTTTTTTAAAATGTGTTGGTACCAATGTGAATCTTTAATTTGGTGGTTGCTTCACAAAACACCCCGTTTTCGGCACCTCAAAATGAAAAATGGTTTTTTCGTGCGATGAAATGGAAAACTTCCTCCTGCAATATCGTAAGACATCCCAATATGCACATGTGTGCACAGTATGGGCACATTATCACAAACTATGCCGCGATTCTATCCATAACATTGGTCGTTTGACCTAAATGTCATGAACCTCGAACATGATAGCTCATTTTGTGAAGGATTTTTTTTGTGATGTTTGCAATTTTCCAACTTTAATATTTTTCCTTGCAACTATGACACATAATATGATACCACGCGAAGGTTTCACATTGTTTGGATCGTTTTCGATTTTTTTATGCCCGTTCAAACTATATTCAAAACGGCGGGCATGAAGTTCCTTTGCCCGGGGCTGAGGCTCGCTAAACTTGCACTGGATCTCTGATGAAATAGCATGTTGTGAATCTAAAAATGATTTTTACAAAAAATCTTGAGCATTATATCATGTAACTGTAGTTTAAATCCGGTCGGCCTCTTACCGATACGGCAGGAATTTGTCTTTTTCATGAGGGGTGGACGGAAAGGTTCTAGATACACCGGTTAATAAATTGTCCATCCCATGTGGTCTAGTATTTTTGAAAAATGTGTTGGTACCAATGTGAAACTTTAATTTGGTGGTTGCTTCACAAAACACCCCGTTTTCGACACCTCAAAAATGGAAAATGGTTTTTCGTGCGATGAATTTGAAAACTTCCTCCTGTAACATCGTAAGACATCCCAAGATGCACATATTGTAGGGGTTAGTTGCATATAAAACAAAAAATTTCCTACCGCGAACACACAATCCAAGCCAAGATACAATCTAGAAGACGGTAGGAACGAGGGGATTATCGAGTCTCACCCTTGAAGAGATTCCAAAGCCTACAAGATGAGGCTCTTGTTGCTGCGGAGACGTTCACTTGCCGCTTGCAAAAGCGCGTAGACGATCTTGATCACGGCGCCACGAGCGGGCAGCACCTCCGTACTCGGTCACACGTTCGGTAATTGATGAAGACGACGTCCACCTCCCCGTTCCAGCGGGCAGCGGAAGTAGTAGCTCCTCTTGAATCCGACACGACGGCGTGGTGTCGGTGGCGGTGGAGAATCCCGGCGGAGCTTCGCTAAGCGTGTGGGGAAGGGAGGAGTGGGGCGGCTAGGGTTTGGGGAGAGGGGGCCGGCCATCTAGGTGGTGCGGCCACCTTGTTGTGTTGGGGTGGCCGGCCCCTCCCCTTGGCCCCTCATTATATAGGTGGAAGCCCCAAGTGTTGGACTACAAGTCTCCGAATAAGACCCGAACCCAAAACCTTCCATGTGATAGGAAACCTACCCAAGGTGGGAATCCCACTTGGGGTGGGATTCCCCCCATGTGGGGGGGGTGGCCGGCCCCTTTAGGGAGTCCACTTGGGACTCCTCCCCTTAGGGTTGGCCGGCCATGGGAGGTGGAGTCCCTCCGGGACTCCGCCTTCCTTAGTGGTTTCTTCCGGACTTTTCTAGAACCTTCTAGAACCTTCCATAGAACCTTCGGATCATTTTAAATCTTATAAAATGACTTCCTATATATGAATCTTATTCTCGGACCATTCCGAACTCCTCGTGATGTCCGGATCTCATCCGGGACTCAGAACAAATATTCGAACTCCATTCCATATTCAAGTTCTACCATTTCAACATCCAACTTTAAGTGTGTCACCCTACGGTGCACTATGCGGACATGGTTGAGTACTCACTCCGACCAATAACCAATAGCGGGATCTGGAGATCCATAATGGCTCCCACATATTCAACGATGACTTTAGTGATCGAATGAACCATTCACATACGATACCAATTCCCTTTGTCACGCGATATTTTACTTGTCCGAGGTTTGATCATCGGTATCACTCTATACCTTGTTCAACCTCGTCTCCTGACAAGTACTCTTTACTCGTACCGTGGTATGTGGTCTCTTATGAACTTATTCATATGCTTGCAAGACATTAGACGACATTCCACCGAGAGGGCCCAGAGTATATCTATCCGTCATCGGGATGGACAAATCCTGGTGATCCATATGCCTCAACTCATACTTTCCGGATACTTAATCCCACATTTATAACCACCCATTTACGCGGTGGCGTTTGATGTAATCAAAGTACCTTTCCGGTATAAGTGATTTACATGATCTCATGGTCATAAGGACTACTATGTATCGAAGCTTATAGCAAATAACTTAATGACATGATCTTATGCTACGCTTAATTGGGTGTGTCCATTACATCATTCATATAATGACATAACCTTGTTATTAATAACATCCAATGTTCATGATCACGAAACCATGATCATCTATTAATCAACAAGCTAGTTATACAAGAGGCTTACTAGGGACTCCTTGTTGTTCACATAACACACATGTATCAATGTTTCGGTTAATACAATTATAGCATGGTACGTAAACATTATCATAAACACAAAGATATATTATAATAACTGTTTTATTATTGCCTCTTGGGCATATCTCCAACACATATGTGCACAATATGGGCACATTATCACAAACTATGTCGCGATTCTATCCATAACATTGGTTGTTCTGTGTGAAAGCCATAAAACATCAGATATGATAGCTCATTTTTTGAGAAGGTTCTTTGAGATATTTTAAATATTCCAAGTTTGATATTTTTCCAAGATAGAACTTATTTTTCTGAAAATTTTGATATATTATTTGTATTTTTCTAAATTATAATGATTTAGTTATGATTTTTTGAAGATTAATGTGGTAAAATGGAAAATAGCGTGCGACGGCTTTGCCGTCGGCACAGGGCTGAAATATGTGCCGACGGCGTCCTGACGCTGTTAGTTCGGCGTCACGACGAAGAGGCTGTTCCGACGGCCGAAACTGTGCCGACGGTTGCCGTTGGCACAAACCTTCATGTTCCGACGATTTACCTGTGCCGACGGCTGACCTGCTGGCCTGGCCGGAATGAGTCCTATGCCGACGGCCCCGATATTTTGCCGTCGGCACAGGATCTGGTCGTCGGCACCTTGACTGGTTCCCGTAGTGAGTCATACCGACCAGCCTTTTTCCTGCGCTATTTTTTGTCCCAAGGGCTAGTTTTGCCTATATAAGGCAACTCCAATTAAGTTGTGTCTTACCTTTGCAATTATAATTTATCATGTAAAGATGTCAAGAACTTTATCACTTTTCTTCATCTCAAATCCTTGATTCCGAGAGATTCGCCCAACGTGTTTGAGAGTTGATCCGTGCATGTCGAAGATCTTTTCATCCTCTCTCTTTCAACCACACATATTTCGATTTGAGCCATTGTACCAAGTTTCCCTCTCCGATCTTTTTACTCTTGTAGGTTGAGAACTCCTAGGCGGTAGCGTTCACCGGGAGCGATCAATTTTGTGATCGAGCCAGAAAGTTTGTACGAGATTGAAGGCCTCCCTAAGGTCTTCACATACTGGAACGAGATCCTACTTCGTGGAAGGATCTCACGGAGAAGAAGGTGTGCCTTTGTGGCGTTCGGTGTCCTTCGTGGTACCGCACTTCTCCAACGGTGACTAGCTTCCCCTCAGGGAAGTGAACATCGGGATACATCATCATCTACGCGTGCTTCGGTTATTTCTTTCCACCTATTTATTTGTGATGATAGCCATTGAGCTTGAAGTTCTTGATATTTGTATTTTGTCATATAGGATGCTTCACTTAGTTTGCATTAGGCCACTTTATTTATCCGCAAAGCCTAAAATTGTAAACAAGTCAAGGAAAATTTTGTAGAACCTATTCACACCCCTCTAGATTACCGACATTGAACTTTCAAATACTTTATGCAATAATTGTGGTCCTTTGATTAGGTATGATCGACAACATTCTTGCATGAGCACAAATGTAGAGCACTCTACCAAACCTGAAACCTTCTATTCTTGGTGAATACTCCAAGGAGGTAATATAACATTACATGGTGCTTCCAGATAAATTATATGCTATTGTGACATTGATCTTGAAGAAGCAACTTTCTTGTTCATCTGTTGCTACTGTGATGTTGATTTTGAAGAAGTAACTTTCATATTCTGATGTTGATCTTGAAAAAGAAACTTTCATGTTCATCTGCTACTCTGATGTTCATCTTGAAGATTGTCTTATTTTTCCTCCTTTTGGTTTCTTTGGATGAACGATGACTGTTTGGTATCTTGTAATAAAGTATTAGTGCTAAAATGTTAATATTGTATCATAGTGAAGTATGAGAGCTAACTTTTTTTTTGCATTTGAGCTATCTAGCTATGAGGGAGACCAAACACATCGAGCTAGATCGCTAGTTAGGGAGCGGCGAAGCTACATCCGGCACCGCAAAAAATCATGGCTCATACGTGGCATACCGAGTAATCGGTGCATACATACGTTTTGTTTAGAAATGGGGCTTCCCGGCCTCTGCATCAATCGATGCACACATCCATTTTATTAAAAATCCATCCACAAAGTAATCGGTGCAGATATGTGTGGCTCATATGCAGGCTCCCGTGGTGTGTTCTGCTTGCACCGTGAGGCTACAACGGCTGCTGATTCGCGTCTACCTATAGAAGGTGGATTCGATGAGTGAACATCAAAGCTGCACAATAACCTGAAGAGCTAGCAGTTGCGACATGGATATTGTTAGGTCTAGATTCCATGGCAAGGTAAGGGGTGGAGGAATCATGCACTAGCTAGCGAGGTTAGAGTGGATGATTCAGGTCCTATTATCTCCCCATTTACTTTTTTCTACGTGTTGAGTTGAGTTCCTAGGAAAGATCGATGTGAATGTTAACAAACAGGGACATGGCAAAGATCGCAAAGCTTTAAGCCATCCTTAGAAAATATGGGGGCCCTGGAAATTAGCTTAAGTTTTTTCTTTTCTAAAATACTCCTTCCATCCAAAATATAAGGTATACTTAAATTTTGGTGGTCAAAAAACTTATAATTCAAACTCTGATTTATACTTATAATATACGTACAAAATTTGCATAAATATATGTGAATGAAAGAGATTTTCAAGACAAAAAAAGCCTTGAGCATTCTAAATCATCTAACTTTGTATATATTAGTAGTTAAAGTTATGCATCAAAACCGTGTGAAAATGCATGTCTTATATTTCATGATGGATGTAACAGTAAAGATTAAGTTATCATAGATGTGCATATTTATTGATACATGGGATTAGCTTCCGAATCACACAAGTTTTTGATAGATTTGCTAGGTAATTTAGTTTTCTGGCTTAGTTTTTAGTTTTATGCCCTCATGAAATGGTAAAAGATTTGTTTATCCAGTTTGCACCGTGAGTATTATATGATAGACTGCTTCTGCGAGATGGCTATGAGTTGATGAAGAATGTTTTGATACTCGTACTCAAATACCATGTAAATGAAGTTGATGATAATATTACTGATGTTATGCGAGAATACCTTAGACGCGTTGAGGAAGAATGACTCTTAAAATGAGGGATGAAGTGTTGGTCCTTGCATTTTATAACTTAAATATTTGTAATATTTGCTATGTGATTTTTTCTACATACTTAAATATTTGTGTGCATTGTTTACACGTGTAATCGTGTGTGACACTAGATACTCCCTCCGTCCCAAAATATAAGGCGTCTAAGGACTGGTCAAAAGTCAAACTTTACTAACTTTGACCAAATATTTAGAAAAATATATTTACATCTACAATATCGAATGGACATATTAAGAAAATATATTTTATGATGAATCTATTCATGTTGACTCAGTACTGTAAATGTTTATATTTTTGTGTATAAACTTGGTCAAACTTAAAAAATGTTGACTTTTGACTAATCCTTAGACGCCTTAATTTTGGGACGGAGGGAGTATAAGATAGGAAACCGTGACGAAGCACGGCGATTCACTAGTTATAGTAGTGTTCTGGGTGAAAACACTCCGATGCGTGAGTGTAATGGCCTGTCTGAGCTAGCTGGGATTGGAGAAAACAACGAGCATCACCGGCTGGCGGAAAGTACATGCCAGAAATATTACCGGGAAGAAATTCAGCCTCCAACCAACCACAGAAAGAGCAACGAGCCAGAGAAGGTTTAGAAGTGTTATGGAAACTGGATTTGCTGGAGCGAGCATGGCTGTACCGCAAGCATCCTGTGGGGATAAATCGGGGAAAAGCAGTCAGCCGAGTGAGCGACATAAACGCGAGTAATCCCTTGCGTTTCGATTTACACGTGTGTTACAGTTTTCACGGGGATATCCGGAGATGAGACCTTTCAAACTCGGCTTACCGAACAGTTTACCAAAAATTTGCGGGGATCTTAGGCTTTTCTAGGATAATTAATACACCCTAATCCCCTAGAAAACCATTGTGCCAAACGAGGCCTACAGGAGTTCACCATGATATGTGATGTATTATCTTTGATGCCTAATGGGATAATTGCCCCCCCCCCCCCCCCCCACCCAAAAAAAAAGGCTTCGCTGGCTGTCTGATTGTTCGCCAGAAACAACATTGCGACAGGTGAGGCCACATATTCCCTGGCGCAGTGTTAGGGCGATATAGATGGTGCTGGTTGTAGCACTTGCATCCATGATGGTCTTCAAGATGCTGAAGTTTCTTGCGGGCTCAGAAAGGAGGCGTTTCTCGCTTACGAGCTTTGTACCCTGCAACTCTCTAGCATGGCGATAAGCTGTCAATCTTCTCAGGCGAACATATCTTCTTAGATGCCTATAATAGTGTCACAGTTTGATACTGCCATAGTGCAGAGAAGCACATCTGAGACGGGTATGGATGCACTCGTTGCCGGTGTGGCAAGCTTGGCGGCGAACACCTCCCAATTGTTTGCAACTGCAGCTGAGGAGTGTTAGAGTATAGATACGTAACCTCGTTCAGTTATTCTCACCCAGGAGGTATCGGTCAGGTTTCACGGGGTAAACCATCACCACTACTAATACTAGGTGGATGCCCTTGCATTGCCACGGCTACACAATTTTTTTAATCATCTGCGTAAGGATCCAAATAACTATCTTCTATTAATTTAGACATATTCATTTGGCATGATCAAGACATCGCGCTCCGTTTGGATGTTTGCATTGGGAGGCTTGGTATTGTATTGGCTTGAATGCCAATATCCCAAGATATTGATACTGAGGCTGGATACCAATATTTCTGTTTGGATGTTTAGTTATTTAAAACCTAAACTTGATATTGAGGTTGAATGTCAAATCTTGTTTGGATGGTCAAAGTGATGAATTCCATTGTATAAGAGTCTGACCATTATAGTGTTTCGAGATATTTTCTATATAATTTCTGAACAATTATATATGATATATCACATCGCAATAATAAAACTGACACAAAAAATGCAATATTACAATGTTCCTCATTTTTTCGTCAGCCAAAGAATGCACACATATGTATCAATATTCCTCAATACTACACAAAATTTGCAGCCACTCATGGCTCTGTGTAGATACAAATACTGTCATATACGTGCACTATTACACAATCAACCTATGGGTAAGTCGTGTGAACGGAAGGAATGCATCCTACCTTCAGTTCGCTCGAGCAGGCCACAACCAGCAGCAACCTTTTTTTTTTGAAACGGGAGCAAAAGCTTTGCCCCAATCTATTAATTAAGTGAAGAAGTTTAACATGAAAGTACATGCAAATGAATTACAAGGGATTACTCTCCCGGCATCATTCCGCCCAACCTTTTGGCGCCCGCAATAACCCAAAGTCTAGCCTCTCTCTTAACTCTATCAAAAACTACAACAAACGGAGCACTTTTTGTTGCGGAAGACCCTATCATTACGCTCATTCCCCACCTCCCAAGAAACAAGGAGGGTGATAGAAGCCATGGCCTTGCGGTTTTTGGCGCTCCCCCCGCCATGAATTGCCACCATTCGGAGATGGTGAAGTTTGTCGAATCATGTTGGACGTCTTCGGATATATCCAACCATTGCTTGACGGCGGTCCATAAGCGAGTAGTGAAGCGGCAATGGACGAAGAGGTGGTCAACGGTTTCCACACATTGTTTGCATAGGGGGCAAGGGCCGCAATTTGGCCACCCTCTCTTCGCCAACCGGCCGGCCATCCAATGCCTATTTTGATTCGCAAGCCAAGCAAAAAATTGATCTTAGGCGGTGCCCAAGCCTTCCAAACCATCTTGTTCAAGGGGGATGTGGTGGAGCCGAAGAATTGCATCTCATAGGCCGATTTGGTGGAGTAGAGGCCATTTGCCGTGAGCTTCCAAGAAATCTCATCGCTCACCCCGGGGTTGAGATGTATGGTAGTAAGTCGCGTCCATAGGTCCACAAATTGGATGAAATGGTCTAAGGAGAAGGTGCGTTGTAGGTCAATCTTGGCAATCCAAGCATCTTGGTGAAGAGCTTGCGCCACCTTCCAATTCTTTCTCTTGGAGCTCTCAGCAACATGAGGAAGGGTAGGACGCGGGCAGCAGGTTCGCGTAGTCAACCACCACCACTAGCTCGGGCAGGCGACAACCAGCGGCGCACGGCCGGGGTGCTGTGATGCGTGCAGTCGACACGTCCGTTGGGAACCCCAAGATGAAGGTGTGATGCGTACAGTAGCAAGTTTTCCCTCAGAAAGAAACCAAGGTTTATCGAACCAGGAGGAGCCAAGAAGCACGTTGAAGGTTGTTGGTGGCGGAGTGTAGTGCGGCGCAACACCAGGGATTCCGGCGCCAACGTGGAACAACACAATCATCAGAACTTTGCCCCCAGTGATGAGGTTGTCAATCTCACCGGCTTCTAAAAAAAGGATTAGATGTATAGTGTGGATGGTGATGATTGTTTGCGAAGAACAGTAAAGAACAATTGCAGCAGATTGTATTTCAGATGTAAAGAATAGGACCGGGTCCACAGTTCACTAGTGGTGTCTCTCCCATAAGATAGCAGATGTTGGGTGAACAAATTACAGTTGGGCAATTGACAAATAAAGAAGGCATAACAATGCACATACATATATCATGATGAGTACTATGAGATTTAATCAGGGCATTACGACAAAGTACATAGACCGCTATCCAGCATGCATCTATGCCTAAAAAGTCCACCTTCGGGTTATCATCCGAACCCCCTCCAGTATTAAGTTGTAAACAACAGAGACAATTGCATTAAGTATGGCGTAATGTAATCAACACAAATATCCTTAGACAAAGCATCGATGTTTTATCCCTAGTGGCAACAGCACATCCACAACCTTAGAACTTTCATCACTGTCCCAGATTTAATGGAGGCATGAACCCACTATCGAGCATAAATACTCCCTCTTGGAGTCACAAGTATCAACTTGGCCGAGCCTCTACTAGCAACGGAGAGCATGCAAGAACATAAATAACATATATGATAGATTGATAATCAACTTGACATAGTATTCAATATTCATCGGATCCCAACAAACAGAACATGTAGGATTACAAATAGATGATCTTGATCATGATAGGCAGCTCACAAGCTCTAACATGATAGCACAATGAGGAGAAGACAACCATCTAACTACTGCTATGGACCCATAGTCCAGGGCAGGGCCAGCTCTAGATTTTAAGAGGCCCCAGGGCAAACTCTATGAATGGGCCCCATAGCTATAGGGGAGAAAAAATTCGATTCCATACACAAAATTGTTGTTCATCTATGCCCCCACGGTTTTCATGGTCTTTACAATTTCCACCGGCATCAGCATCATTTTTCCCAACTAGATTTTAATCCTCATCATGTTGTTCTTCGGCATTGTTGTCATCCAATTGCTTAGAATTCTCGGTAGTGTCATGTCAAATTTGGATTGAGAACACAAGAAAGTAGAGGGTAGAGCCAGGGCTAGTAAAAATTAATTCAATATTACCTCTAAAAAGTTGGGCTGCTCCGACCTCCATGCTTAGGTCATAGTAGTCACACCGTCCTGTGTGTGTTCGGATCCTAGGAAAAAGAAGCAGAGTCTAAACTGTGGAGAACGATCGAACGAGAAGCTAATCAAGCTATGTCGTTATTTCAAAAAAAAATCAAGCTATGTCGTGCGTGCAGGTTGGTGATAGGCAGATAATGGGCCCGTGGGGAGGCGTTGCTTTTAGCTTCCCATTGGATAGATGTGCCTCTAATGTTTTTTATCTTGTACAATTACCTATATACTGCAGTACTCATCATGGGCCCCTAGTTCGGCTGGGCCCCGGGCCGTCGCACCCGCTGCCCTGGGCCAGAGCCGGCCCTGATCAGATGTTGTCATTAACGTGCTCCAGAAATACGTTTTAGAAGTGGAAGCTGAGATCGCATCCCATGTGGCATACAAATGGGAAAAAATAGAAGGGGTGAAATGTGACACAAGATTTGCTTAAATGTGGTAAGTAGTGTCTACATATGCATCTACATGTCCACATCAAGCTCAGTAGAGATTCATCAACACTTGTGCACTGTGTGTGTACCACTGTGGTGTACTGCTTAATTAATTATACTAGATGATACCCCGCGCCTTGCTGCGGGACTTATCTTGCAACAAAAGTGTGCATGTAAGTAAGTTCAAAACCGATCTATATATGATAATATCTATGTTCCAAAATAGAAGATGTTTTGTTTTAGCTTTCCAAAACAGTGTATTTTGGAATAGAGGGAGAAGTATTTTAAGTTGAAACATGAGTACTAATTAATAGGAAATGTATGCAAATGTTTGAAACATGATTTGACAGTAAAAAAACATGCATGTATGTATTCTATGGTTCATTTCTGGGTATATTTGACTTGACGTGCACTTCTCATTTACATGATAGAAAATCACTTGGTTAAGAAATGCTTATTTGTAGAAATAATTGGGTCAAATACTTACAACTATTTCTTATTCTCCCTAACATCAATTATATTTATAAATAATTGTGTCAAATCCGTATAACTCTTTTTCCCCGATATCTTTATTGGCTCTCTGGCCATGAGCTAAGATTTTTTATTTTTAACTATACCAAAATGAAGAAAAACTACTACATTATATGTCTTTCGACATGAAATATATAAACCTGAGATTAGGTGAATTCATCTTTGTGCCACATGCACGTAAACACATTGACATGTATATTGCTATGTCCACGTATGTGTATCACATTAGAATAATGAAGGGGTGTAAAGTGAACACGAAAATTGTCAAAGGATAACATATAGTTGAAATCTCACACTTCTACTATGAAAAAGAATAGAGCGTATAAATTTCAACACAATGACAATTGTGCAGATTCAGGATGCTTGCAGTGAGCTGAGTGCATGAAGGGATTATATGGTATTCTTTGAAATTGCAACTTAATTGGTACCAAGAACATGCCCTGAGCAAAGGTTTACTTACATCTTCAAATTCAGATATTCAACACACTCTATTGTCAAACAACTCGAATATGGAGATGAAAAAAGTAAGAGAACAAAATTTAAATAGCACTCTGAAGCAAACAGAGTGGTATCACAACTTATGTACTCAGAAAGACGGACAATATATAAGTTAATTCTGTAGAAGAATTCAGAAAGACAGACACATATTTCATAGGGTATGATTCACATGCAACCATGTAAAATTACCTTCAACATTGGAGGGTTGGCATTTAGGGAACCAGTTGATGTGCACGCCATTTAGCAATGTCCGAAAACGCAAAACAGTAATGTCCTGTACGTCTATTAGCATTCAGTCGAACCAATGGACCAACTGAAGCGGTGAAGCTGCAGAAACTAATACATCTGCTAGACAGGTTGCAACAAATACTGAAAACGAAAATACAGCTTGTAAAAACTAAGCATATTACAATTACTAAAAGAAAGCTGCAGTCACCTTGATAGAAGTAAATTCAACGAATGCAGTAATCGCAACTCGCAATATACTGAACAAAACCACTGTCCAAACCAATGAGATAATGCAAAGTAATCTGATCAGACATTTTTTTAGCACAACAGTTGATAGGCATTCATGTTAAATACTGTAGCATCTGCCGGTTAGCTCTATTCAGGATCTTTTTTCTCTCAACTGAAAAAAGCAACCTAATGAGTAAACATTAGCATGCCCTTTTGACCGTTCGTGAGCAGATCTGCTAAAATAAATCCTTTGTTGTAGAACCTGAGCCGTTTAGATGGGAGCTTGTGATAATCTTTACCGTAGAAACATGGAGCCTCCATGGAATCAGAAAAATCAAGACATAGAGCTCAGGCATAGGAAAAGATAGGGAATCCTGGAAACTGGCGCCCTAGTTGGCGATGCAGGAATAAACACGGAGAATGGCGATGACAGTTGAAATGGGTCTTCAAAAGCTAGTGCGGTGGCACGATGGTGGATCAATAACTCCCGTCAGTTTCTTTGCCTTTATTGGGTAATAGAGCTTGATGACTGCTTTTTTTTAGAGGCGTTGTTCCTCCATGAGCCCAACGGCCAGGCCAAGGGTTAAAACGAACGGGGCTAACACACAGAAATGTGAAGAGGAAGCAATGAAGGTGAAGGTCTCACTAAATTCTATTAGACCTCTGAAGACGTGATTTAATTGGGGGCATGAAAAATCAATAGTGGCTTTCATTTGTCCCGTGGACTGCCATGGCTTCGAAAACTGATTGAATAAATGGGCTGGTGACGTGGGCATACAACTAATAACTGATGGCTAATGTGGTAGATTTGAAGAAACATGGCAGGCTAGGATTGCTCAGTGATGCTTGATGAGGTGGATACCTTGCATGTGCAGGAAAATAGGATCACCTATTAAGAATAGAAAGATTAACTGCTATGATAAAGGAAATTTGACTCTATATGCACCAACGTGCAATGACACCAAAATTGCGTAGATAAGTCGAGCAAAATTTTCTTACTTGCTTATGCAATGCAGTTGTTTTGGATACTATAAAAATTTGAGTGTTTCCTTGTGAGCCCGTAGTTAGTGTTGGTTGTTCTAGATAGTTTATCTACTAAGACTCTGATTTGGATGTTTCTCGCAGCCTCACTTCAGGCATAGTCTCTACAGATAAAGATGATCCCGAGTGTTAGTTGTATTAATACTGAAAGGGTACTTTGCCCCTATGTTTGTTTTTGGTAATTGATGACAATTTCTATAGACTAATATTTCCATTGAGTTTTTGTTTGAAGTTAAAATCCATAGGTTTTGCTTGAATACCATTTGTTGGATTCAAGATAGTTGTTGTCAATAGATAAGGTTTGGCTTGAAGTCGGTGTCACAATCCTCCAAGGCTTATGAGTTGAGCTTAAAGTGACTAAAACCTAGAGCATGCAATCAGCGGGAGTGTTCCGGCTTGAATAAAGCATGAGCGTTGTTATGGTGGTCAAGCGGGATACGGTTATTTCTCTCGCCCTCTTATGGTGTTGGGTCACGATGTAAGAAGAGCGAGGAATAACTCGAGACGAAGTTCGAAGTAGCGCTCGAAGATAAAGCTCGGAAAAGCGCGACAAGGTAGTCTTCTCTTTTCGGTTTTTCTTGAGTATAGGACCCGCACTTTTAAGAGGGAGTCGGAGTCGTTATTTGGTTCTTCGACTCAAATCACCTTTCTCTTTCATCCCTTCTATTTTCCCCACTATCAGATGCAGGGCCGGCTCTAGATTTTAAGAGGCCCCAGGGCAAACTCTATGAATGGGCCCCATAGCTATAGGGGAGAAAAAATTCGATTCCATACACAAAATTGTTGTTCATCTATGCCCCCACGGTTTTCATGGTCTTTACAATTTCCACCGGCATCAGCATCATTTTTCCCAACTAGATTTTAATCCTCATCATGTTGTTCTTCGGCATTGTTGTCATCCAATTGCTTAGAATTCTCGGTAGTGTCATGTCAAATTTGGATTGAGAACACAAGAAAGTAGAGGGTAGAGCCAGGGCTAGTAAAAATTAATTCAATATTACCTCTAAAAAGTTGGGCTGCTCCGACCTCCATGCTTAGGTCATAGTAGTCACACCGTCCTGTGTGTGTTCGGATCCTAGGAAAAAGAAGCAGAGTCTAAACTGTGGAGAACGATCGAACGAGAAGCTAATCAAGCTATGTCGTTATTTCAAAAAAAAATCAAGCTATGTCGTGCGTGCAGGTTGGTGATAGGCAGATAATGGGCCCGTGGGGAGGCGTTGCTTTTAGCTTCCCATTGGATAGATGTGCCTCTAATGTTTTTTATCTTGTACAATTACCTATATACTGCAGTACCCATCATGGGCCCCTAGTTCGGCTGGGCCCCGGGCCGTCGCACCCGCTGCCCTGGGCCAGAGCCGGCCCTGGTCCAGGGGTGAACTACTCACACATCGATCCGGATGCGATCATGGCGATGAAGAGACCTCCGGGAGATGATTCCCCTCTCCGGCAGGGTGCCGGAGGCGATCTCCTGAATCCCTCGAGATGGGATTGGCGGC